>JAQFVV010002785.1:0-19261 GCA_028023455.1 Epiperipatus broadwayi | reverse complement strand
GTAGTAGTATTAGTAGCAGTGGTAGTACAAATGGTGGTGGTAGGGGTAGGAGTAGGGTTAAGGGCAAAGGAGGGGTGGGGGTAGGGTTAGGGGTAGTGGTGGTGGTACTGGTAGTGGTAGTAGTTGTAGTAGTAGTAGTAATAATAATAACAACTAATATTAATAATAATAATAATAATAATAATAACAGCAACAACAACAATAACAAAAACAATTCAACATTAATGATTTACTTTTTTATTTTAAGATTTTTTTCTTGCTTGATTTTAAGGGTTTGGTATACATATAAATTAGTATTGTCAATAATATAATTTTAACTGACAATTCTATACTATTATATTGCTTATAATCAATAATATGCTTTTGATTATGTTGGTACATTCATTGTTTATTATCTATGTGTGAATGAGGATTTTGTGTGATCAGTTAGAAGTGCTCTCACAAACCCCCCTTCAGGAATTCAAATAATTGCTTGATGGCATTGTTTTTCACACAACACACATAAATATACCATGTTAGTGGTCTAACTTATAGCTAACACTACAACAGCATTGTTTAAGCCTTAACATTGAAACAGTAAGATTCATATTCGAATCTTAGGTTTCACATTTTTTATCCTCTCTCACCCACCACTCTATCCAACCCAGAATTTAAACTTTTTTTTTTGTATCGAATTGTGTGTGTAGCCATATTAAAAATGTATAAATATATGTAAAATCCACCATAAACACACACACAATTCAATAACAAATTTAAGCAATAGATAAAAATAATTAATGTAATTTGTATTTTTTTTTTATTTTTAAAAAATATATAATTTTAACCATTTATTTAAATTATAAAGTTTGTTATTTATTAAGCTTAGTTTAAATTTCATTTAATAATTTTAGAAATCTGATTGTAATATTTAATTAAAAGTAAAAATAATTGTATGTTCCTTTTGTATTTGAAATTTTAAAGTAAAGGTCTACTATGAGGAGAGATAATACATTATTTAAAAAGAAAAATTCCCTAAAATCTAATTGCAAAAATGTAAATGTGAAATTAAATGTGGAACAATAGAAACACAGCTTTCTGATTAATTAAACTTATAAGAATGCATTGATTATTCTTGGGACAAAATGAGTGGATCCATAAATAAAATATAACAAAAAAAAGTAATAGATAAGATCTTAAAAAGGAGGACATTTTGAACTTTCCTAGAACTTTCAATTGAACTTTAGCTGTGCTTTCGTTCAGTTGAGAGTCTCCAAATATATATATATAATTTACTTGCCACAGTATGTGTGGGTAGAAAGCGACAAAGACTATTCTCCCTGGAGATGGTCAATTGTCGGCCACGTAACCTACACCCATTGCCCTCCATAAAATCCCCAAACTACCAAAAGGATCTGCTGCCCAAGCAATCAGAAAACTGCTGCTACTATTCAAATAACTAAATTACCTAAATGCTGGAAAAAACTGCCATGAACAATTTGCTACTGAATACTGAATCTGAAAACTTCATATAAAACAGGTACCTCTACTACTCAAGCTCTAGAGTACTCTACTAATATCACACTATAGCTCATTATTTATATAACTTATAAACTGCATAAACTGTAAAATTATCATTTGTAAAGCTATAAATTTAATAATTTATTTATTATGTCAATTTCATTAATAATCTAGCTTGCACCTAATTCTATTTTTCTTGGGTATGCATTTCTAAATTTTACATTTATATTATTTAATTATCACATGCTTAAAAATATTTCTCACAGCTGGACCTCGCCAAGTTTAAATTTATTTTAATCCAAGATGGATGTCATCTCGATGGCCTCTTAATTCCTCTTTCTTTTATATACTGTTGGATTTGTCCACTCAGAAATCTCCATAATTTCTAAATGCTTCATTTATTGTAATGCAGGTGTCTACTCTTTAGCAAGTGGCTGACATAATACTCACCCAGTCTACCTATTGTTTTATGTTTTATTAAGTTTTAAGTAATAATTACATAAATTACATTTCTTTGAGAGCCACAAATATTCTTTATTAAATGTTGATAATGTAGGGCCAGTTGTAAAATATATTTCAATCTTAGCAGAATAGTCCATAAATTATACATGTGTTACGTTTTAGAGATGCAATGGCCTATTATAAGCCTTGGATACTCCAGATTCTTTAGGATTTAAAATAATCCCAGTCATTCTACAAAAGCGACAAATGAATGTCCCATAGGACTTGGGCGATCATCACACAGTTAGGACGTAATGTGGCATGAACCACTTGCCCCTAATCATGCTTATGTGACACCTTACCTCTTTGGGCTTTCGGCAAGTGCCAGCCCATTTATATAAAATTATCCATGGCTCTGCAGTTTCAATATACTGCCATTTCATATCACTTTCTAGATGTACCACATGTTTTTTTTATTAACTTTATAACTATGTCTCTGCATTAGTGACACAGTCACCTCAAATAAATGCACTGTCCATAGTAATTAATAAATATCTTTAATTAAATAAATATAAGTCTGTCACTATGATTAATTTTACTTTAGACTCTTGCATTGCAAAGGTATAAATCTCCGATGGCATGCTTTGAAATACTTGCTCGAGAATTTTAGGTAGCTAGATTACGTCAGCCAAATAAATGTATTTCTCTATAAAATATAACAGTATCAAAAGCACCACTACTGAGATTTAAATATAAGGTATTATTGGTTAAATGATTTTGTATAAAATATTTTAAATAAATAAATGTATTTCTTTAATATATAACCGTATCGGAAAATCCTGTTACTGATATTTTAAATCTTACCAATTATTATTAGTTAAATAATTTATTATAAAATGTTTTAAATAAATAATTTCAAACTATACATCTGTTGTTCCATCTTTATTTATTCGATACCGATTCAATACAATATTTCCTCGATTCTGTAAAATATAAATGTTTAATATTAATGTTATTATTGGCTAACTCGAAATAAAATTCTTGATTCTGTTGCATTTCTCTGATCCCCAAGCCTAAATAGTATTTACTAATGTAGTATCAGCTGCGTTGTTTCATAGATTGTTTTGTGGAACCAATAAACTATGTTCAAACTCAGTACTATCGGTGACTTTGCTACCTAGATGGGACTGCAGGTCTGTGTGGTAATCGAATTCTGCACTATGTTAATGAATCACTCACTTCTGACCATTACAACAGGCTTCCTAGAGGATGATGTATCATATGATTACATACCAAAAATAATTCATCTATTAACTAGTGACAGTATTCCTCAAGTGAGCACAATTGAACTCTCACCTGTGGGTATGATTTGATGGTGGCCATATTTGAAGGATGCAAAAGTATCAAAAAATTCATTGTGGAATGATATTGAAAAAGCATAGTGGATTAAGATATTACAAACTAAGAATTGTCAGGCCATTTTTGTATGCTTTTCTATGATTTTGAACTGTATACAACCTGAAAAGGTTAGGGTTTTCAGAAGAGTTCTGCCAAGTTCATGCACAAATGCATGTTTACATGTGCATGCATGTGAGAATAGTAAAATGTTGGCAGCAAGTGTTCAAAATTGGTTGATGTTTAGTGAATTGTTGGCCACATAAATTGATGCTGTTTTGTTTTTCCAGAAAGAAAACATCCTGCCAGATGTAAGCTATGTGTTTGCAGGAAGATCATGGTTTTAATCAAGTACAGGATCTGGAGAATTTCATTGCCACTTCTGTAAGCGTACCAGGGGTTGCATAAGAAAAGTTAGATTGGACAGCTCCAAAATCCATTACCCCAGCTTTGAGGTTCAGCTCCTATTGGAATCAAACAAACTGAAACTCCTCACCCTCCTAAAAATGTTTTTTTTTAAAAAAAAAAAAAAATGAACGGTTTAAGAAGTTATTTGAAAAGAAGGCAAAAAATAAAGAAAGAACTTTTTCTTATCTCATATAAAGATTTTGGTAGTGTAAATATTTAAAAAAACACCTCATAATCTGAAAATAAAAGACACTAATTAAAAATAAAACCAACCCTTCTCCAACCTCTAAAAACCAACTGTTCGGGGGGGGTTTATTAAAAATGAGTTGATTAATGGAAGGCTTTCAAAAAAAAGGTTCAAAATCAATAATAAGTCAAAAAGGAAAAAAGTTGATAATTTAAAAAGCAAACCAACTCCCTTCCAATAATTTGTATATTTTGTTAATCTATTTCTTTATATGTATTCTATATTCACACACATTTAAAATTAATATGTGAAGTTTCCAGTACATCAGCAAAGGATAGTAAAAAGACGAGAATTAAAATTCAAACCAACCCTCCTCCACCCTCTAAAAACCAACTGTTGGTTTATTAATTAAAACTGAATTGTTTAGAGGCTCTAAAAAAGGAAGCCCAAAAAAAATCAAAGAAGGCAATAATTTAAAAGCAAACCAACTCCCTCTACCATCTAAAAGCAAAGTGTTTGTTTATTAAAAGGCAAAAAAAAAATGTAAGAGTTTTATGTATAGAAAGGGGTAAAAAAAAAGAAAAATTTTTCCTGTAGTATTATGTAAAGAAATCAATAATTCAAAATCAAACCTCCCCCAACACCATGCAAAAGTGTTTATTTATTAAAAATGTCCCAAAAACATACAAGTTTTATGCTTAGAAAGTGCAATTTTTTTACCATAGTATTCTGTAAAGAAACGATGGCCTGGTGGAATCGGTATATTGATGTGCAGTGGGCAAAAGAGCACTGTCAAATGATAGGGTTCAGTATTCATATTATTACCTATATTTGATTTAACTCTCAATCGATGGTTTGACATAGTTTTGTTTTTATTAAGTCTTTCATTCTTTAGTAATATGTTGTGCCTCTATTTGAACTTCTTCTGTATGGATGGGTGGTTTGTGAGTTTTGTCAGTAGTTGGTATAATAAGGTTCAGATATGATTATTTTGCTTTTAGTTTCATGCCCTTGAAATTTTTTTTATTTGCCTTTGGTCAAAAAAAAAACTTTGGCTCCAACATTGGTGTGCAATTATTGGCCCTATCAGTGGGATTAGAATCCCTTGATTACTTGCTTTTCTTTCAATTTCACGAATGTATTGTCACCTATATCACTTTACCAATACATGCTAAGGTTACCACTTCTATACATGATAGAATAAATTTATAATCTAGGTTGCATCTATACTTATTAATAAGACTCTTATTGAACTATTAATTTACAGTTTTAGCTCCCAGTTGGGGTGTGATAGGGTATTGTCGTCATCTAGAATGCAAATAGGATGAGAGAAGCATGTATAGGCAACAATTATATAGTGTTTATTTACTTATATTATAAGAATTTACTAAGTTATCAAAAGGAAGCAATTTATGGATTAACTAAATCATGATATATTCAATTCTTTCATTACCCAAGTACATGCTAGATCAATCATGCCACTCATCTAATATGTTTGGGAATAACTACAACAATAATCAATCTACCAGCATTTAATTTACATTAAACAGCTATATCAATGTTTATTAAATGATGAACTAATATCAGGGTTCTTCTATATGAACAACAAGTCAATCCCAATATAATATGACTATTAAATAATGAGGACTATTGTGTAATTGATATCTATTACAATAAAATAACGGACAGACAATGATGAGGTTCAGGTACATTTTTATTTTACATCACTATCTATTATAAACAAGATAAAATTATATCTTGGCATTATACAATGTTTGGATCTAATAATTCTGTATTGTTTAAATAAATGACATATATTATTAAACTGATAAGTGATACAAATTTAAACAAGATATAATCTATTCTTGGTATTTACAATATTTGGATCTATTAATTATGTATTGAGATAGATTGCACATACCATGAAATTGGTAAGTATTATAATTATATTGAGTTGAGCATATGTGTGTGTCAATCGAACGTATATGATGAAATAATTTAGAGGGAATCTTACTTCAACAAGACATTTATTGTAAGATACATTCTTTTACGACAAATTGATGATGATTTAACAGTAACTTACGTTGATTACAAATTTGACTATACGAGTAAAATAACATTGAAATTTCACAAAAAATAACACTTAATATTTAGAGGCTCTGCCTCTTATATGTGGTTTCAGTAATATTTACAATTTAATTAGTTAAATTATTAGCAACTCAAAATAATTATATATTCACGTGTAATATTCATGTCATCTACTCCCCACTCTGTGCTCTTAATAAACCAAGAAAATGATATCAAGTAATCAATTAACGTCACTTAAACTATTTCCATATGCCCACAAATATATATCTGTTATATGAAATTAAGTAATAACTTTATTCAAACCAGCGTTAAATAAATAAAATTTCGTAATACAATATTACATTTATACTGGGAGAATGAATTACCAACAATAATAATGAATGAAATAATGATAATATGTGTTATGAGCCGACAAATTTCTCAGAACTTAACAATTACAGCAATGATCTTTTTCTGTATCTCTAGGTTTATCATATTTCTGAATGTGTGTGCATTTATAAAATCACAATCACAACGTATTTATAAATTATAATTTCTATCAGTTTACTTGCGGAACGAATAAACCTCACAATATGGGTGGTGCAATAAGTCAATCATTAAATTATTAGTTCTATTACAAGTGTCTTACTGAAATCCATAAAAAAATATTTATCTGATATAACTAACATATATTATCTGATGGTAACTACTCCTGAATGAAAAGGGAGAGGGAAAATAATAATAAATATTCACATAGACGTATGTGGGGGTTAATAAAAAAAACTCCAAAATATTAAACTTAATTCATCAATATAATATCTACTAACCTTTGGGACACAAAGATTCCGGAACTCAGCTGATATATCATCAATAAATGGGGTCTCTGCCATTTCATTTAGGAAATACAAATATCTCAGCATATATTATTAAACCAGAAAATCTACCACCGCCCACGGCTCAACAAATAAGTAAGCAAGGACAGCATTGCTTAATCCACATAATATAATCATCGCCTTCAATCATCTCTTCATCCAAATGTATTCAATGTATTTCATATAAACAATTCTATAAGCAGACAAACTCTCACAGCTTCTTCCTCCTTTAATAATATGTACCGACCGAAACCGATAGAAAAACAAAATATAACATTGGTAAAATTGTTTATGACAGTGCACACACACCGCGAGTATACGAACATATATAAAATGATTTCTAAATCATATCAAACAATAAAATGTCATATTAACACTAATTAAATTTAAACGAATCTATTACTTGTTAGAATTATGAATATTGTATTCCAACTTAAAGTCAATACTGTCAAGTAAGTTTAATTATTCTGTATTTATTTTTAGATTGTGAGTTTCACGTTCGCGTTTTGCTTTCATTGTTTCTATCACTTTGATCTTTTTCTAATTTCATGTTGGATTAATAATAATAATAATAATAATAATTTATTATTATTATTATTATTATTATTATTATTATTATTATTATTATTCAACATTAATTATTTCTTTTCTTTTATAAGATTTTTACTTGCTTGCTTTTAAGGGTTTGGTATAGATGTAAATTAGTATTGTCAATAATATAATATTAACTGACAATTCTACACAAACAAATTAACTTATAATCAATAATATACTTTTGATTGTGTTGGTAGATTCAGTCTTTTATGATATATGTGTGAGTGGTAATTTTTGTTTGGGTAGTTAAGTGTATTCTCACAATATATATATATGTGAAATTTTACCCAGGTACATCTGTATATAATTTATTGAAAATATATATACAAACATTTTGACCAAGTCATACTTGTCATTAACCGGGTAACCCATATTATAAAGTAATTGTAAAGATATTTTAAACATTGAAGTACAATAATAATGAACATTCTATTAATAGAAAATAGAAATATTAATTATGTGAAATTATCATCACAGTTTGATAGATAGTTAGAAAAAACAAATAGATAGATAGATAGATAAAATAGAAAAATAGATTGATAGATAAACTAATAAGAAAGAGATTGCTAGATAAATGGATAGATAGATAGAGATAAATGATAGATAGATATACAGAGACAGATAGATAGATATGGATAGGTAGATAGATAGATACATAGACACAGATAGATAGATAGATAGATAGATAGATAGATAGATAGATAGATAGATAGATAGATAGATAGATAGATAGATAGATAGATAGATAGATAGATAGATAGATAGATAGATAGATAGATAGATATTGAAATATTGATATTGATTATATTATTTTTTAAATAGAAGAATATAAAAGTAAAACTAATATCAGAAAGTAATCTTCAAACCTTTTCCACCTAAACTAAACAATGAAGTTTGCATTACTCCTGAATTTGCTATAGACAATAATGATTACCTAAAAACTGTTAATTTTGTAGACAATACTAAAAATACCGTCATATATGCGTTTTCTAAAGAGAATGAGAAAGCGCCCGTAGAAGGAAAATCAAGGTTTTGGGAAAGTGTTGTTTTTTCTAAAGATCATCCTCACTATACAATTTGTTTTAAGAAAATCAATACTGTTTTAACTAAACGAAATTTTGGATTTTTTTTATAATAGCGTCAATAAAAAAGAAGAGCGAAAAATATTTAGAGGATCACTTAACTTTACAATTGCGATTATAGGTAATTTTACGTCATAGTTTACAATATATATATTATGTTGAACAATATTTGATCATAATATTTGTATTTAGTTATAATACAAACATACATAGATACATATATATATATATATAATCAGATTATTCTGAATATATATATATATATATATATATATACAAACCATTATATGTGATGTGATGTGATGTATTATGGCTTCTCCTTAAACGAAGTCAAGAATATCTCAGCAATTATGCCCATATAAACCTGTTAGCCACTTTCTTTTACATTCCCCACTCTAAATTTACCCATAATCTGCTCTATCCCATTTCCACAACATAATTTTTGTCAACTCTATAACCTTTATATCTAAATCCCCCTTATCTTTTCCCAAACCCAGCATAAAAACCAATAATTCACTTTCTGTATAATCACTCTTTTCATATTTATTTTTCCACAACTTCATTATATGTACCCTTTCTGTTTTCAAACATTTACATTCAATTAACAAATGCCTAATATTTTCAATTCCTTCCTTACATAATTTACAAAATAAATCACCCATATTTTTCCATTTACATGTATATTCTTTTGTAGCTAAAGATCCCGTTCGAGCCTTAAACAATAAACTACTTTCCTTACTATTATCATATATTAACTCACACCTAATATTCTGTTTATTTCTATATATATTTAAACTCTTTTTACTCTCCATACTATTTCTCCATCTCTCTAACTCCCTAGTCTTTATTAATAAATTTATTCTTTTATCCCATTCCTTACTACTATAACACTCAATAATCCTCTTAACACAATCATCCCATCTTTTGTACAAATATACTGATATAAATTCTTTATCCAAATCTTTTGCATAGCGCATTACCTTTCTCACCCATCTTGTTACCTGCCCTTTATTCATAACCCAATTAAATACTATTTTAGCTATTCTTTTATTATCCATAAACTGCAATCTACCAAACATTTTCATTTTACTTTTTGCATCTCTCATATGAAAACTTGACCATCCCATTTCTCCTTGAATTGCCTCCCTTGCTGTCCATACTTCTGCATCCAATGCATGTCTTCCTACTTCCCTTTGAGCTTTTTCTAAATAATCTAATATCTTTTTACTAACATATAATGCATCATTACCATATGTTAACCCTGCTACTGCAACTCCTTTCCATATAATTCTAGCTACATCATATTTATTATATGAAAATACTATTAATTTCTTTATCAATCCCTTTCTTTTCTTTGCTTCATTTATCAATTTTTTCTCCCATTCATCCAAATAATTTTTCTGATTACTTAAAATAATTCCCAAATAACTATATCTATTCACCACACTTAACTTAATATCTCCCAATAAAAATTCTACATCTTCTCTTTCCTCAGTATTAACCATCATTATATTTGATTTTTCTTCACTAAATTTAATCCCCATCTCTTTACCCACCCTTGCACATGTCCTCAACATAACTTCCATATCTTCTCTTTTTTCTGCACACAAAAATATATCATCTGCAAAAAAAAGACCTGACAAAATATATACTCCCTTACTACCTATTAACGGTATCTCTATCCCTCTTCCTAATCTTTCTATTGCTCTTTCCATTTCACTCAAATACAACACAAACAAAATAGGTGACATAGGGCATCCTTGCCTTAGTCCCACACCATTTTTAACTTTAATTGATTCTATATTCTCTAATTGATATATATAATAATTATTTTCATATAATTTCTTAATAATATCCACTAAAGCTTCATCCATTCCCAAATTTTCTAAACTTATCCATAATCTATTTCTATTTACTCTATCATATGCCTTCTCTATATCTATAAAACTCATATATAACTGTTTATCTGAATTCCTACTCATATCCATAAGTTGTGTAACTACAAATAAACTATCTCCTATATGCCTATCTAATCTAAAACCTCCTTGCATTTCACCCACTACATTATTCCCTTCCATCCATTTTACAACTTTACTAGCCACCATATATGAGAAAACTTTATATAAAACTGATGTTACCGCTATCGGTCTATAATTATTCAACTTTCTATGATCCTTACCCTTTCCTTTAAATAATAACCTTACTCTTGTATTACTCCAACTACTTGGGAAAACTCTATTCTGTGCCATTTTATTAAAACAGGATAATAACTTTACTTTTGCCCTATATCCTAAATTCATTACCATCTCTGCTGCCCATCCATCTAAACCTCTTGCCTTCCCACTTTTCAATTTCTTCTCTACCTCATTTAGTTCATTTTCTGAAAAACTAATATTCCCATTACTATATTCTTTCATATTTTCTAATATTCTATCATTCACATCTAACATCTTTTCTATATTCATTACATAACTATTTAAGATTCTCTCTAAATCTTCTCTAGAACTACACTCAGTTCCCTCATCATCTAGTAATACTAACTCTCTCTCCCCTACATTTCTCCTTTTAATATAATTCCAAAATTTTTTACTTCCATCTCTTCCACTTTTATTAATATCCTCCAACAATTTCCTATTCAATTTCATTCTCTTTCTATAAATATCTATTTTAGCCAACTTCTTCTTTTCTAAGTACTTTTCCCACTTAGCATTAATATCTTTTTCACTTTCCTTATTCTTAATAGCACACTTATATTCTCTACATGCTTCTTTCCTTTCTTTTACACTTTTACTAATTTTAATTTTTTTATTACTTTTATTCTTTTCAATATTCTCACCTAAAACCCTATTTGCAACTTTTTCTACTTCCTTACACCAATCCTTATACTCATCCCCAACCCACTCTTCCATTATTTCTTCAACTTGTATTTTATACTCTTCCAACTTATTCTTATCATTTACTCTCCATCCATATCTTTCACTATTATTTCTACTTTTATTTCTATTCTCCATCACATTACTAACCATTTCAATTACAATGAAATTATGATCACTAATGCATACTTTTTCTTCATTATCAAATACCTTAATTTTACGTATTTTATTTATTCCCTCTTTCTCTACCAATACATAATCTATTGTGTGAAATATATTATTTCTGGACCATGTGTATTGTCCCTCATAAATATTTAATAAATTTCCAATACTCAAATTCACTTTCTGACAAAAATTCTTCAAAAGCTGTCCATTTTTATTATCTACATCATCAATTTCTTCAATATGTCCATTCATATCCCCTATAACCATTATTCTCTTCCCCTTTTCTTTAAAACTTTGTATATCCTTAACTAAACATTCGTATATGTTACTATTCCACTCCAATATAATTTGACTATCTCCAGTAGCTATATAAACTATAGCCACCATCCATTCTTGTCTACCCAACCTTATTTCAAACCACAAGTGTTCTTGACATTTAACAATATTTAAATATTTTTTTGATATAACACCTATACCACCACCCTTTTTTTCTTTTCCTTTTCTATTTATACCCTGCCATACCAACTGTTCCAAAATAGGTTCTTCTTCTTCTCTTAAATGTGTTTCCACTACTGCTAATACCTCAAGCTCTTCATTTTCAGTTGTTTTTTTTTTTAATTCCATCCACTTTTCTGGTTTCCTACCACCTTGCATATTCAAAAACCCAATTTTAACAATTTCTTCTTTCCTAACTACTCTTTTATAAATTCTTTTAATTCTTTCTTCTCCATTACATTTATAAATTACTTTCTTACCATTAATTTTACAAACCCATTCCTTCTCCATATCTATATTTATATCAAAATCAAATTCCTTTTGCTTACTTCTTATATTCCATCCATTCTTTTTAATAATATTACAATTTAAAAACCCACCCCCCTTTATAACTTTCCCAAAAAAAATTCTTTATAAATCAAACTCCCTAAAACTTCACTTCCTTGTTTTCCTAAATGCAACCCATCTTTACTATATAACTCTCTCTTTCCAATAAAACAATCCCACACATCCACAAACATAACATTATTTCTCTCACACAATTTTTTCCATCTCTCATTTATAGAACATGCCCTATCTAACAAATAACTCTTGTCAAACCTTGGTAATAATCCAACTATTCCTACTCTTCCTTTAATCATAATCAAATTCCTAATCAAATCCCCATACTCATCCATTATTCTCTCTGATGATTCTAATAAATTATTAGTCCCCACCATAACATATACATCTCTACTACCTTGTTTTTTAACTTTATCTGCTACATCCCTAATTCTAGCTCCAAATTACAAATATCCAGTAACGCCCTCTGTATAAAGATCTATATCTCAATAATAGCAAACCTTATTTCAGTTAGTGTTAACAGTAACTTTCTTTTCATATATATATATATTTCATACGATGAAATTAACATCCATTATGTTGTCTTTATAAAATACTTTAACATAAAATATAAATAAATATTATAGACAACTCTATTTGAATTAATAAATAATAATAAATTTATTTTGCATCAAATCGATTTTCGTTCAAATGAACCTCTTCAAGATGTTAGAATAAACTAAAAAGTCATGCGATTTATATTAACTTAGTATACACTTATTGTTCAAACCAAACATTAAAAAAAAAAAAATAATAATACGACTTACAATTCAACTTCACGGATTCTTGGAGCAAAATTCAGTAACTAGTATCATTTGACCTTAATGATAAAGGCTTCATAAAATTATGACAATTTAAAGAATACAGTTTATAAAATTCACTATCAACAATTAGAAGACCGATCACACAAATGTCTGTAGAGTTGAAAGAAATCAGATGGTATATCCTCAATATAGCAGTTTTTTAAATTTTGTTTATAAAAATCTTTAAATAAATTAAAAGACATTATATTTACTAAATTATATAAAAACTTGCATTTTTCTTTAGTAGATGAAAATTCTTAAGTCACTTCGTTCTTTAATATAAATATTTCAATGACGTTCCAATTTAAAACCATTTCTAATTTTCTTCAAAATTTAAAAAAACTGCTATATTGAGGATATACCATCTGATTTCTTTCAACTCTACAGACATTTGTGTGATCGGTCTTCTGATTGTTGATAGTGAATTTTATAAACTATATTCTTTAAATTGTCATAATTTTATGAAGCCTTTATCATTAAGGTCAAATGATACTAGTTACTGAATCAGTTTTTTATTTATCGTCAAACATATAGTAACTCATAAAGTCGTAAATAATTATATGATCAGGATTAAAATTCCTTAATTAAGAAAATAAATCTACTTGACAAAAGTAATGGATATACACTAATTTGAATCTAAATAATCAAATCTAAAACTTAAATATAATATTATTAATTTTATACATGTACAATGAAAAATATATTAGTAATAAATATTTATTATAGGCTGTCAAACATCTAATATTTATGATAACAAAAAAATATAATATTGGAAATAATTATGTATAACTAATTTAATAATTTGATTCAAATATTTCTTCTTGAAGTAGTAGCTAGTCTGTGTCTCCTTTATTTTTTGTGGCAATAGTTTCATTCAACACTTACTTCGTAGATCTTTAGATAAAAAATTATGAGATAAACATTTCATTTAAATTTCAGTTCAAAAAGCATTATATAAAAGTTATGGCCATTAACTTACTAATAAGTTTGAAATTTACACAGGTGATTGATCATCCAATATCCAATTCTTTCAATGTGTAGTACATAGTAGTTTTTTATTGTTTTATTCCTTCCAATTCTCTGATCGGTATTTAGGTAGACTGTGCCAGCCGACGATTTAGGTGACTTTTCCTGAGAGAAAGTGTTGTCAAATGATAGAGTTCTACTAACTCATGGAGAGTCATTTTTGTTCTATCTAAGTGGACACATTTTATTATTTTTTTATTAAAAAAAAATATGAGGCACCTCAAATTGCTCAACACTCTCTGGAAAAAAGGACCAAGACCCTTTGCCAACCTGTCGGCTCCTTTTATATTCCCAGATCCTTTTTAGAAATTATGTGCATATTTCTTTTACCTTTTGTTTTATTTTATAAACTTCTTCATTATTTCTCTTTTTTTTACTACAAAGTCTCTTTTCTCTTTATTAATTCCTGCCATCTTTAATTACGATTAGAAAGTCATTTCCAAAAATAATCTTTTACATTTGAAATTTCCTTTCACTATTTGAATCAATTATCCAGTATGCACTTTCCAATATCGAATTTATTTTAATTAAATTACAAAAAATATATATTACAAAAGAAATTAATGATTGGCTTCTCTCTTTTTTTTAAATGATATACAATATCAAATAGCAATTTGTTCCATATATAAATAAACGGTACAATATATATATATATATATATATATATATATATATATATATATATATGAAGAGTCATTCTTTGATTCAACACAATCATTATTAATTAAAACACCAATTCTTTATTGAAATCTTAATTTTGCCAGTAATGACTGTTATTTGAAAGAAACATTAGAAATTAAACAAAAATAAAATTAATAGTAAAACCCAAATAATTTTTTCCATTACGTAATGTCTTCAAACTAAATAGAAATTGTTTCATAAACCCTCAGAGTTAATGTTTAGATCTAGTTTCTTATTCCTGTCCTTCACTGATGATAGCAAATGAGCTTGAAATCATGATCTGAAGGTGGAACTAACGATAGAGATAGTGAATGCTTACTCTGACATTTATGTAAACAAACATATGTTTTGATGGTGTTTTAGGTAAAACGCCATCTACTGATCATAAATACAAGTGTTAGCAAGTTTAACTTGTTTTTCATAAATGTACCTTTGAGGTTTTCTTGCAACGATATATATTGCAGAGGCTTCTATTATGTGATGATACTGAACTGATATCAGACCCATATAGCTATCTGGCTTGCTATGCAGAGTTTGAAGACATTACATGTCTAAAAAATTCATGCTTGCAAGCTGAATAGAAATTGTTTTATAAATGCTCAGAGTTAGTGTTTAGATCTAGTTTCTTATTCCTGTCCTTCACTGATGATAGCAAATCAGCTTGAAATCATGATCTGAAGGTGGAACTAATGATAGAGATAGTGAATGCTTACTCTGACATTTATGTAAACAAACATATGCTTTGATGGTGTTTTTGGTAAAACGCCATCTATTGATCATAAATACAAGCATTAGCAAGTGTAACTTGTTTTTTTGTTTATATATATATATATATATATATATATATATATATATATATATATATATATATATATATATATATATATATATATATATATATATATATATATATATATATATATATATATATATATATATAAAATGAGAGAGTTAGTGTGTGATGGTGAGGAAGTAATGTACATCTTTTAAGTGTGAGAATTTTTAGAAAATGCCTGATATATAAAAACATCAATAGGTAGGATTGTATTGAGGCTAAAATTGATTATTTTAAATTGCTTTTTTTATTTAGTTAAACTTTTAGTTATGATTTATATACAGTATTGACTAGATTCCAAACAAAGATACCTTGCTCCTAATATTTTGAATTTTATAAGTCCTATCAGAGATATAAGGGCAACAGTTCTGAATAGTATTGGTGTACATATTAATATCAGCCATGTGGTACAAGATAGGATAAAAACAAATATCAAATAATTCATAAACAAATAATATTATTTAAAAATTTGTATTAAAAAAAATCTCAAATTGTTTTCTCAACCATTTTTATTTATTGTTTCAGATTCTACACCAAAACTGACATTGAGATTATCTACTGTAGGTAAGTTTTTATTATTATTATTAAGTTACTTTCATTTTAATTAACAATAAAAAAATAATCATTATATTTTTTTATTAATTATATAAAATATTTTATGCAATCAAAACTTTTATTAGTTTAATAACAACAGACATAATGTGGGGGGATATGGATATATAGTTTGATAGTTATATTTGACTTTACATTTTGAACCACAACATGGTGCTAATAAAATCACATTGGGGGCTAATAGGATTCTATGGGAATAGTGGCTGTGAGATTCCTGACTCTAAACAAAAAAAGCCACAGTGCATCACATCACATAATCCATTGATAAATTGAAATTTCTCTTTATTGTGAAAAATGATTTCCCATAATAGTACTTAATACTGAATTAAAAATTAATTTATAAAAAAGATGTATAATTTGAAGCAATATCTTATTAATTGTAATTGACATATTTGTTTTAATCTTTTAGTATTTTTTTTAATTTTTAAATTTTTAATTTGTTTTTTTTTTGTCATCTGCCCATGTATCAACATTTATGTAAACAATATTAAAAACCAAAATAATTATTTGTCAGTTATAAATTTTTATTTTTATTAAAGTAAATAAAAAAATTAAAAGAACGTTATAATAATCGCTTTTGTTTCCTTTTTCTAATACCAGCGATAAACTATATGTGCATCCTGAAGAAAGGCTCAAAAGAGATCCTTTGCATCTCTGTTTAAAAGCATCAGTTAAACCGTAATCTTTGAATGTAGAAGCCCAACTATATCGGTACCAACCCACAAGATTTCTTTTTTTTTTTTTGTAAAAAAATAAAATAAAATAAATTGTAATAATGTAAAGAAAGAATGTCAAATGTTATTTTTAGATTAATTTGTAAGAAAATATTATTTAATGCAAAACGTGAAAATGTTTCATTTACATATTTTATTTTCTGTTTAATTTTATTTAAAAAATAAGCTAAATATTAATGCCCATAAAGTAGGTTGAATAGTAAATTTAACATACCATAATAGGGTTGTCAATAGGTCCATAAAAAATGTTTCAAATTTTCAACTAAATGTAAAACCAAATATAGATAATTAACTACATCAGTATCATGTTGAGGTTATATGATATATATATATATATATATATATATATCATATAATACTAATATATATATATATATATATATATATATTAGTATTTTAACTAATTCTGTTTTAACAATGACTGTAATTTTTTTACAATATTAATTTAAACAAGTATCCATCATATTTATAAGGTACTTCTATATTATTTTCTAGGTCATAACAGGATTTGAACTCAGATTTTCAAACTCCCCTTAGCTATACAATCTATTTCCTACAATCATTACATATGACAACACACACATGAAAAAGACAAACCAACTTCAATATATGCATGCATTTCATTTTGAACCAGCATTCACCTATATATATATATATATATATATATATATATATATATATATATATATATATATATATATCATTATCAACCATTAGCAATCCACTGCAGGATGAAGGTCTCTCCAAGTTTAATCCATCTTCTCCGATCTTTAGCTTCTCTTCTCCACATCACCCCTACACATTTTCTTATTTCATCCATCCATCTTATATGTGGTCTCCTTCTGGGTCTTTTACAATCTCTTGGAATCCAGTTTAAAATTTTAATTGTCCATCTATTATCATCTCTTCTAGCAAAATGTCCAGCCCAACTCTACTTCAATCTTTTAATTTTTTCAATGAGGTCAGTAACACCTGTTTGTTTTCTTACCCATACATTGCGTTTTTGATCTCTTCTTGTTACTCCCAACATACATCTCTCCATACTTCTTTGAGTGGTCTGAAGTCTCTGTATTGATCTTCTATTAAGTGTCCAAGTCTCAGATCCATAAGTAAGAACTGGTAAAACACATTTGTTAAAAACCTTTCTTTTCAAACACATAGGCATATTTCCTTTTAATATCAAGTTATTTCTACCAAAAGCACTCCAACCAAGTTTAATTCTATGATTAATTTCCTCTATTATGTTTCCATCTGTATTAATAATCTGACCAAGGTATTTGTAACTCTTAACTTCTTCTAATTCATCATAATCAATCTTTATTTTCATATTTTGAGCAAATCGATTAAACATTACTTTAGTCTTTTTAACATTTATCTTTAGTCCTACTTTCCTACTTTCATCTGATAACTCCTGCAACATTTCCTGCAGCTCAGAGGCATTATTTGCAAAAACAACTACATCATCTGCGAAATCTAAATGACTTAAATAATCTCCATTTACTTTCACTCCTTTACTTTCCCATTTTAATCCACAAAATACTTCTTGCAGCACTGCTGTAAAAAGTTTTGGAGATATGGAGTCACCTTGTCTTACACCTTTCTCAATGTTGACTTTCCCAGTATCATTATGTAATCTAATTGTTGCTGTTGCATTTTTATAAATATTCTTTAAAATATGACAATATCCTGGATCTATACCTTGATGATCCAATGCTTTAATCACTGAAGAAATGTTTATAGAATCAAATGCCTTTTCATAATCTACAAATCCAAAACATAATGACAACTC
Organism: Epiperipatus broadwayi; assembly: GCA_028023455.1. Classification (NCBI taxonomy): domain Eukaryota; kingdom Metazoa; phylum Onychophora; class Udeonychophora; order Euonychophora; family Peripatidae; genus Epiperipatus; species Epiperipatus broadwayi. The sequence continues at coordinate 324 of JAQFVV010002785.1, read as the reverse complement.
ATATTCATTTGTCCTTTCTATAACTTCTCTCAATACTTGAATATGATCTACTGTACTAAAACCACTTTTAAATCCAGCTTGTTCTCTTGGTTGGTGAAAATCCAAGGTTCTTTGTAGACGAGTTGTAATTATCTTGGTAAAAATTTTATATAAAACTGATAAAAGGCTGATAGGTCTGTAATTTCTAATATCTTCTTTATCATCTTTTTTAAATATTAATATTATTACTGCATTCTTCCAATCATCCGGTACATCTTTATCATTTAGACATTTGGTATATAACTTTGCTAATATTTTTTCTGTTTCTTCACCTGCTTCTTTTAA
>JAQFVV010002784.1:0-19265 GCA_028023455.1 Epiperipatus broadwayi | reverse complement strand
GCATTAATTACTGCTGTCTTCATCCCACTTCATACACATTCCATACATGCATTTCGTTTTATCGTCAAATGTGTACTTTTATGACCCAGATCCTTATCTTTCGGTCATGTTTTAAATTTCTATTTTACTCTTATTTAAACTCTTCAAACTTTACTTTTCTTATACATCATATTTTAGTTTGTCTTTCATTTATATTTCTTTATTACTATTAATTTTCTAATGTACAATTTCAATATTTCTAACTTTACTTATTTTTCATTTCACAAAATCTTGACTTTGGAGGGTAAAAGATAAGAATCTTTTCGATTCTAATTCCCTCACTTTTCTTAATTAAAACATTTCTTTGTTTATATTTTTTTAACTTACTTTCTAGTATTCCAAACATAATAGTTAATATTCTTTAAATGTTAAATATCTATATGTGTGATCGCAGTATGTGCGATCATCACAATATATATATATATATAGAGAGAAGAGATATTTTCCCTCATATTAACTGCAGAATAACCTAATTGAAAAATAGAAATTTATCTAGGCCAAACTTATTAAAAGATTTACATACATGAAAAAATCATGTAAAAAAATTTAAGACATTTTAATAATAATATAAATGTATAATTGTTATTAGATAGATATAGCTGTAATAGAAAAAAAAGATTTTTTTTTGTTCAGTCTCATTTATTAAATATATATTTTTGAAAATAAAAAAACAAGAGGAGAGATTAAGATTATTATATCTGAAGAAATGATGTTGTTGAATTATTTAGTATATAAATATGTAAAAACAAAGGTGTAAATCACCCTACCTCAGCCTATGAATTAAAAAGTCTCTAAATATTGAACAAAAGATCAAGAATAGACTGAATTCTCCTATTTTTGGAGCTCTGAAGTTTATAAGCATATTCTTGTCAACATTGTTGATAATTTAGAGTGAAATTAATATATCATCCAGATGAAATATGGCACTTAACATTTTTTAAATGACTAGCCAATTATACAAGTCTGTAGGCAAAATCTTTTAACATTTTGATTATAATAATTAAATAAGAAAATCTGTCTCTACCCTTATCTAATTGGTTGTTAGTTCAATAAATATTGAATGACATATTCCATCTGGGTTACAAATTAATTTTACTCTGAATTACCAACAATGTCGATAAAAGTATGCTTATAAACATAGCTCCAAAAATCGGTAGATTTCATCTATTCTTGATCCTTTGTTCAATGTTTAGAGTGTTTTAGAGAGTAATTTACTCCATTTATTTATGTATATACATTGAATAAGGTTTAATTTAATGCTTGTATATATATACAAACATAATTTATATACTGAGAGTTTGAATCTAATATTAAGAGATTTGAACACAGACTTTCAAGCTCCCTTCTGCTATCCACTCTTTCTCATACATGGCCAGACACATGTGAAAAAGGTAAATGATCCCCAATATATATAGTTCAAGCTGAACCACACTCATCAGTTGGTCCAGATCATCATCTCCTGCACATATATAATCAGTGCTTCATTTATAACAAGATAGAAAATCTGAATTATGCCTGTATTTCAGACTATTACCGACTTAGTCTGTATCCTGCCCATCCATTCTATGTATTTAAATGGACAAGGTCTTATAAATGAGGGATCACAGTGATTTAAAGACAACATGGGCATGAAAATAATATTGGCATCAGCAAGACATTTGAGCATTCCATCATCAGATATTCAATGATATGAATAGCTGAAGAGTTTGAGGATAGAGCAGATTTAAGCCAGTCCATTAAAGTTAAAAGATTTGCTATCTTAATATAAATTGATGTGTGTGGGAGAAGATGATCTGGGCCAAATGATTAGTGCTGGTTCAGCATTATATATATATATATATATATATATATATATATATATATATATATATATATATATATATATATATATATATATATATATATATATATATATATATATATATTGTAATGGTATGAAAAGTAGAGCTGCTTTAACCTAACCAAGAGATGCAGGTAGAGGGGGTTCGAACCTCACCTTCTCCTCCAGATTGCTACTAAGTGGCTTACTTCCCAAACCTCACTAGAATTTCTTCTTCATGTATGCCCGGTGGTCAGGGAGAGATGAGATCCTAAAGGGGAATTTTAACAAAGAAAAATCAGGTTTAGACTATATAATGACACAGACAAAATATCGATGAGAGTAGTGAATGAAAGTTTATTGTTCAATTAAAAGAAATGAATGACAATTTAAAGAAATAATTAACAAAAAAAAATGTTGCAAGTTATTTTCTTGAATCTACAGACATGGATATGTATTGATATGCATTAGTAAGATCCACCTAATATAATCAAACTATAGTACAATAATCATAGGCTTTACTTTAAGGAGAGATACAGAAAAACATAACTCTAGGGTGAAATTACAAAAATGGATAATTGGTTAAAACTAGTTAAATAGATTAAGGCCATATTCAAATGTAGCTGCATTTAAATGACAAAATAAAGACCCCCACGGACACTTCTCAGACTTACTCAGCAATATTTTGAGCATATTACAAAGTTAAGGTTTTATCTATAATGAAATTAAACATTACTGTGGTGACTTAATTGTGTGAGCTTAGAAGCAAGTCTTGAAGGCACAAAGTTTTATATATGGCTAACTTGAAGTCTGGATAGCACTCCGGTTCTAACACAAGAGTTAGAGAGATGGAGTCCATTTGCCTCAGTGTGATCTGAGCTCAGGACAGAGTATATGTGCTTGTGTCCAACAGTAATATTTGAAAAAGGGATCGAAATCCACTTTATCATCATTGGCAATCTCGAAGCGGTGTTAGCCTCTGAATTGAAGATGACAGGAGCTATGGATATGTGCCGAGACCCCTATACAAATCACCGAGTAGCACAATATAAGAGAAAAATGGGGTCAACTGACCGTCAAACTTTAAAGCCTTATGTAAAATATATGTATATAAAATAATATGACTTCAAAATCTTTCTGAGACTGAGAGAATATCTATTATTAGAAATAATTACTTTACGCCTTTTAACTAACATTAAAATATATAAAAAAAGATCGGTATATTCATTAATCATTATTTAATTAGTTTATCCTTAGAGTTAATGAAGATTTAAGATTTTAATTTACACATATATAACTGTACTGTACCCTCTCTTTCATTTAATCAAATTATAAAACGTTTAAGCTATATCTGTTTTAGACAAATAGATATATATTAGTAAAAATCCAGATTGACTTAAAGAAAGTATAAAAAACATAAGACAGGATTGGATCTTTCTTATAAAATTGAATACTTTAACATATATACTCGAATGTCATTTTTTTTTAATATTTCTAAGTATAAATTAAAAGAAACATTGAATTATTTTCCAAAGAAAAAAAACAGTTGCGTGTTCTGCTTTTTCTCTCTTTCTAATATATATTCTAAAAAAATTACTGAAACCAATACGGCAGGAGGAAATTGGAAAGAGAAATTTTATTCAAAGAGTTCTCTAATAAATCTGAAATATTCCATATTTAATAGCGGGTCGAACAAATAGAAATAAATGGAATTACATTATTTCTCCCTTCCAGTTCCTCCAATATAATATGTTTATGTCAAGTGCTAAATGTGTATGTGTATTTATGTGTACACAAAATTCGTATTACTAGTTAATAATTATAAATGTAAAACTAAATGGATAGCTAATTGTGTATTATAAGTAATAAATGATATATCAACGTTAAACTAAAAGTATGTGCGTGGATGCCAATGGCATTCACAATATTTGATAAAGTATTAGACTAATAAAATAGTTTAATTAATGAGAAGCTATAAAATAATTTATCAAGAAGGATTAAGATAATGTAAACAAAGCCATTGCTTAAAATAGACAGTCATGGCTTTATCTAATCAGGGATAGAATAGTAACTAAAGAGATGACCACCACATGGACAGCAGACAGCCAGTCAAGGGAGGCTACTCTAAAATCAACGAGAGAGAAATAATAGATCTACAATTGGACTGAGACCAGACACTGGCTAAGTGAAGCTCTTGAAAGGCAGAGGTGCCATTTCGTTGGTGCTCCAGTCACCTCCTACCTTCACTTAGCCTTGTGGAAAAGTTTACCTCTGGACATTCCAAATTAAATCTAGGAACTATGTAACAGGTTGTATTGATCTCATTATTATATTGTTACACCTTCAGACCCTTGTTTATGTATTTATAGTGTGTATACTAATCATATTTTTGCATATATTAAGCAAGAGTGATTAACTCATATATATCTCTGTAAATAAATTCTTGTTATTTAAATTTACTTGCCGAGCTGCCTCATTAACTATTATATATTTGTGTTGTTGATATTTGCAATCCAGTGAGCAATAGAGTGCCACTGGATACTGCAACTGGCACAGTTGCAGTTTTGATTACAAACCTCAATGGTTTTAATCCCCAGCATATCGCGGAGTTGTCAGTAATAACAATCAATGCATTGACAGCCAAATATGTTGGCATCTAATTAATTGATTTCATAAGAGGATAAACTACTAAAATATATATTTCTATTTTTTTGTTGAATTAACTAAGTTATTGTAATGCAGCTGGCAATCCCTGAATTTGACATCAGGAAGGTAAGTGAGTGGCCCCTGTACATCCAACATATAGAAAAACTTTTAATTATTAACAGTGTAAAGGACGATAAATGTAAAACAGCGACATTATTGTGTTTCGCTGGAAAAGGAGTAATCCAAATTGCAAATAGGCTTTGTGAACCTAAAACCCCTGAAGAATTAACATATGAACAGATCAAAGTTTCTTTGACTGACTATTTTAATCCTCATGAGTCTAGACACATTGCCAGACTCCACCAGAAATCACCGACAAGGCAAGAACGAACGAACACAAAATTATGATACTGCCCTGAGTGAACTCGCAAAAAACTGCTTCTATGGTTCATACCTGGAGGAAGCTCTCCTTGAACAATTTTTATGTGGAATGAGCAGTGGCAGTCTGAGACAGCAGTTATCGGCAGATACATATATCAATTATGATGTAGCTGTCAAATGTGGCATAGCTCACAAACTTGTGTTACAGCAATCAAAAGAATTTGCGGCCATGAAAATAGCAGACAATGGTCCTTATAAATTCCACAAAGTTGACAAACCAGATAGAAGGATGCCTGACCAAAGTGGAACAACTGACCTTAAGAAAAGTTGAATTAAGTGCTTTTGCGGCAGAAAACTAGGTCACACAGCACATGAATGTTTTTATAAAGGACCAATGCTGTAAACACTGTAATAAAGTTGGCCATTTTCAAAAAATGTGCCGAAATAAGAAATTCGACAATGATACAAGTAATAACAGCCAAGAGCATTTTACTAAAAAACTCAAGCAAGAGGAATTTGCAGTGAGTAATAATGTGTCTTTGGACCAATCACCGAAATTTGAAATGACTGTCAAAATTTTTGGAAAAACCTTATCGATGGAGATTGACAGTGGTAGTGGGGTGTCTTTACTGTCATTTAAAGATTGGAATATCATCATGGCAGATATGACACAGCTACCTAGATTTACGCATACCAAATTTAAAGCTCAGGACATCAATGGCAAGGCCATAAAGATTAAAGGAGCAATTCAGGCTCCAATTACTTCTTACAATGGCAAAAAATTAAAATTGCCATTATATATAATTCATGCCCTGATAAATCCCCTCATTGACCATGATTGGTTCAATCACTTGGGAATTAAATTATCGATAATAAAAATTAATGACATCGTAATGTTTATTGAAAAACGTAAAAACTGTCAATCACATGGGAAAACACGTCCAGCCATAGGTGAGAAATCAACCCTACAGAAAAATCTAGATCGTAGAATGTGGACCATCCATCCAAATGGCTGACAGAAGAATGTTATGCAAACATATCAGCCAGTTGAGGAAAGAAGAATATAGTCAACAAATGCCACAGTTGTTTCAGGAAAAATTCAACAGCAAGTGGACATTTGGAAAAAACCGTAACAGCAGTGCAGACCCAAACAAAATTACTATAAACCTGGTAAGAAAAAATTCCCCCTCCCCCTGTCATACTTATTATGTTTTAAGTTCAGAGAATAGAAAAAAAGTAAAACATGAATCTCTGAACTTGGGGGAGATATGCTAAATGTGTGTGCATATTTATGTATACACAAAAATTTGTATTACTAGTTAATAATTATAAATGTAAAACTAAACAGTTTGCTAATTGTGTATTATAAGTAATAAATGATACATCAATGCTAAACTAAAAGTATGTGCATAGATGCCAGTGGCATTCACAATATTTCATAAAGCATTAGACTAATTAAATAATTTAATTAATGAGAAATTATAAAATAATTTATCAAGAAGGATTAAGATAATATAAACAAAGCCATTGCTTAAAATAGACAATTCTAAAGTCATGGCATTATCTAATCAGGGATCGAATAGTAACTAAAGAGATGACCATCACATGGACAGTGGATGACCAATCAAAGGAGCTACTCTAAAATCAAGGAGAGAGAAATAATCTAAAATTGGACTGAGACCAGACACTTGCTAAATGAAGCTCTTGAAAGGCAGATGTGCTATTTCTTCGGGTGCTCCAGTCAGCTCCTTCCTTCACTTAGCCTTGTGGAGAGATTTACCTTCGGACATTCCAAAGTAAACCTAGGAACTATATAACAGGTCGTATTGATCTCATTATTATTTTGTTATGACTTTCGGCCCTTAGTTATATATTTATAGTGTGTGTATAATAATCATATTTTTGCATATATTAAACATGAGTGATTAACTCATATATATTTCTATAAATAAATTCTCGTTATTTAAATTTACTTGCCGAGCTGCCTCATTAATTATTATCTATTTGTGTTATTGATATTTGCAATCCAGTGAGCAATAGAGTGCCAGTGGACACAGCAAAAAAAAATTGTGTTTCTTTTTTTTTAAAAAAAAGCAATATACAATTCAAGTAATGTATAATGGCAATCCATTAACCAAATAAAAAAAGATTTACGTATATATTAATAGGATTAAGAATTGCCATTATACTAGTCAAATAAAAAAAATAACAATGAAAATGTTAAAAATTATCAGGTTATATATATTAACACATTATAATTATCATACATAAATGACTTAAGTTTATAATTTAAGCTAACATAAAATGCAAATGAAAATTTAAGTTACCAGTAATGATTTAAGATTGTGTACATCTTTACTAGATAGCCATGAAGACATTCTTGTCAGCAATCTGTATTGATGGCTTATGGTGATTTCTGTCCTTGGTTATCCATTTATAGCAGCAGGAAATTATCAGGCAAAATTGTTTTAGCACACTACATTTCTTGGGTTACATCTTTCAAGCTCCAGCAGACAGGAAAATATCAAGAGATAGAGAGAAAAAGTCTACTCCATCATGTTACTTACAGCACCCATTTTTAGTTTTTTTTCACCTTGTCTATAGAGTGCTGGTGGCTTAAGAATTTATTCAGCAAGGGGAAAAAAATATTTTCTTGTTTGTAGAGAGCTCTTTCCAAAAAGTTAATTATATTTCTTTTCCAATAAAAAATATCTTTGTGGATGTTTTTGGTCCAAGCTGTAGAGCTGAACCAGGTAAAAGAGAAAGAACAATACACGAGTTCTCAATTTATATCTAACTTGTTGGCCATCTTACATTCCAATGCTATTGTTCTGCTATCTTATTTTTAATTAGTGTTTTTTAATTAATTATTTCTATATAACTAATCTTTTTCTTTAATGAGTTCTGTGATTCTATGAATTTATTTTGTTATCTCAAAAAAAAATCTTTTAATTTTATTTCATAAAATTTATGGAATGTTTTTAAAGTTTTTACTTACTTTAAGTTTAGCCTACATTCACTATGGTTGGACTCAGGGTCTTTAGTTAAACCACAGTGAATGGTGAAGCAAACATATATATATATATTTAATATGTATATATGTGTAGCTTCAATATTGGAGATCATTTACCTTTTTCTCATGTGTGTGATCATGTGTTTTGATTACATAAGATAGAGTGGATAGCTGAAAGAAGTTTGAAATTTTGTATTCATATCTCCTATAATACACTCAAACTCCAAGTATATGAATTATGCTGCCCATCCCTTATCTGTGTATTTTAATTGACAAAGTATGATCCCTGAGAGTTCAGAGTGATTTAAAGTCAACATGGGCATGACAATAACTTTAATATAAACAAGTGATTGGGATATGTTATCATCACGTTTTCAATGGTATGAATAGCTGAAGAGTTATTAGTGGAGTAGATTGAAGCATATTCATTAAAGTTTGAAGATTTACTATCTTAATATAAACTAAACACTGATTATATATGTGTGGGAGTTAATGATTTGGACCAACTGATGAGTGCTGGTTCTGCATAAAATATGTATATTGAAGATCGTTGATGTTTTTACATGTGTGTGGCAATGTGTATCAATTATGTGAGATAAAAACATGAAGGGAGCAAGAAAGTGTTTGTTCAAATCCCCTATATTATGTATATATCAAAATATTCTAGAAGAAATACTAAAAATTTTCATATGCCTATATAAAATACAAATAAAATCTTTGCTACAGCTTGCTTATGGCATTTTTTTCCATGTTAATTATTGCTTCTCAAGATGGCAGAAAAAGCTGTAGCTGGCTATGGCAAAGATTGTATTTGTATTTTATACAGGCATATGGATTTTTTTAGCATTTATTATAAAATATTTTGACTATTATATTAATTTTGTTTGATATTATATATATATTTAAGAAAACAGAAGGGATAAAGATCTTTATTTTTGAAAAAATAAAATGTTGTTTACCAATTTATCGATTGAGAGGTAAATTGAATTGTTTTTTTTTAAAAAAAAAACATATTTTAAAATAATTTAATGAAAACTTAATGCAGTAATTTCTGAGGTAGTCAGTGATTGGATGAAAAATTGATAATAAGATTGTTTTAAAAAACAAAAAAGAGGGTGGGCTATAGAATGAATAGAGTTAAGTAGTAGTGAGTTCAGCAGTCATAATCTCAGATTGGAAATCTGATGCTAGATTGATCTCACTCTTACTTAAAAAAGAAATGTTTGGTAAGCAGTACATTATTTTGGAGTTTTCAAGAGTCATGTGTAAAGTTCTGGCTAAAAAACTCAACATTACTGACCCTACTATGCAAACAATTTCACTAAAAGGAATATTGGAAAAAGAAAATATAATCAAATTATGGCTGTCTCAACTTATGTTAACCAGAAATAGTATATAGAAAAAATAGTTAACCTGAAATAGAGATATTTGTTAAATTTGAAACTTGAAGTTTCAAAAGAAGAAAAAAGTTATACTATAATAAAAATAAATGTTCACCTGAAAATATGTGTCTACAAAAAAAATGAATAAAAGGAACTGCTGGAAACTCCCAGAGAGTGATACAATTATTACCTGCAAAGACAAACTCAAGCAGGTATTTTCAAAAAAAGGACTAAAAATAAAAATTCCATTGTCTCATAAGTTATTACATGTGTGCACATATATGTTCATAAATGTTACTTTACAAAAAAAAATGAATAATTAAAAAGATTAATTTTTTTTAGTAATTTTGTAAAGATTTTTATTGGTAGTTAAAATCACATATGGACAAGCTCATTTCAAAGAGAAAAGAAAAGATTCAAGATAAACTTATTTTCTTTCTTTAATGTAAAATGTTTTTTTAAGATTTGATTATTGTAAAAATGAATATTATTTTGATTAAATGTTATATAACCAAAAATACTAAGAAGAAATTATTATTTACATGGTATATGAAATTATATATATGTGTGTTATATAAAATTATTTGTGTATTGCATGGAAAGGATTAATTAATATCTACTAACATTGCACTAGACAAACAATTTTCTTAATTTTTTTAATTTTGTAATATCCACTGCTCTATTAGGGTTTTTTATGAGTTAACTACCCATGCTCTGTGACCAAATTACATCCTATCTATTAAATTTGTTTCATCAGACAATTCAGTAAGATTTAATGGACACAATTATTTTTCCTGGTCACACAACACCCTTTTAACTAATGTAACTACTAAAATAATGGGATCATGTAAGCCAGCTTTTAATTTATTTGAAAGGCACCAGGATTCTGTATCGGAATCCACTGGCTAAACTCCTTTTATTTATTTATTTATGACAAAATTATCTGGAAACTCCAGAGGATTGAATTTCATTACAGTCTTGGCAAAGGTAATTAACATTAATAAATTTATTAATAATCATTAATAACATACAATGAATAGTTGGTATTAGAACAAAATATTTTTATTCTAACAAATTAAAATATAAAAATAAAATAAACACATTAGGAATTAATTGGAAAAATGACATGCACATTAATCCAGATATGAATCAATTAATAAAAAAACACAGTTCAACAATTATAATTTTTATGTAAACAAGAGTCTTTGAAGAATAAAATTTAAAGTCTTTATTAGAATTATTTTAAGCTTATTTTAAGAATTGTCTGCAAACTTTATGTCTCAATCGGGAAAAGTTATTCTTAACTTACCGGTAAGTTGGTGTAAGTTTATAGGATCCTGAGATCATAAGAATTTCCATTGGTCTCTTCTGCCAGCATCTTTCATTATTGTTTCATTCTATAGCTGGAGAAAAGGCACAGTTGTAGTGACACTTTCATTGGAAAAAGCAGTCTTCACAAGGCCTGTTTCCATGCTTGCATGACAACTTAGTACAGCAAGTGGTGTACTTGTGCAGAAGTATATTACTGTCACAGATTATGCTCACAGAAACCTCCAACTCTCAGACATGTAACTAGAAGGTAAGAAAAGACCTAGATTGAAGTTGTCCTCCTCTTTTTATACCTTGATCATGTTTTTGAAGCTTCTGTGCATTCTTTTGTCCTTTTATCAGCATATAAGATAATAATCTTGTACACTCTCTTAAATTTAAGTTACAAAGTCCTCCTTTCACAAAGGCCCTCTGTCATCTTTAATTAGCTAAAATATTTTTCTTTTAGCTTATCTGGATTAGTAATTTGTGTGTCTTTTGTTCTTTCCTATTTTTACCTTAATTTTTAATTAGATACAAAAAAATATGGACAAAAATTTTACTTTCATTGTACATTTTAAAAAGAATAGAATAGACAAATCAAAAATTTAATTGTGGCTTTTTCATAAGAATGCTAAATTTACTTTTTCTTTTTTTTTTCTTAGCTTTTAAATATCTTACTGGATGCCAATATATTTGTACTGTATAAACAAATGATACAATACCACCGTTGCCAGAAGATGAGAATTTTATAGGTGTTTAAACTAATTTTATTCTTAAGTTTTAAGTCTCTATTTGTTTTTTTAGACATATTTAATATATACATATTTAATTGTATAATCTGGTTTAGTTAGTTCGTTTTTTTTTTTTTTTAAAAACTACTTTTAAAATTTTATTATGTTAGTCCTATCTCAGGATGTAGTTATCATTGAATCCATAAGTTGGGCTGCCATTGCAACATCCACTGCTCTATTAGGGTTTTTTACAAGTTAACTATCTGTACTCGGTGACCAAATTACGTCCTATCTATTAAATTTGTTTCATCAGACAATTCAGAAAGATTTAAAGGATGCAATTATTTTTCCTGGTCACACAACATTCTTTTGACTAATACAACTACTAAAATAATGGGATCATGTAAGTCAGCTTTTAATTTATTTGAAAGGCACCAGAATTCTGGGTCAGAATCCATTGGCTAAACCCATTTTATTTATTTAGTTATGATGAAATTATCTAAAAACTCTAGAGGATTGGGCTTCAGTACAGCGTTGACAAAGGTGAATTATATTTTTAAATATTAATAATTAACATTAATAAATTTATTAATAATCATTAATAACATACAATGAATAGTTGGTATTAGAAATATTTTTATTTTCACGAATCAAAATATAAAAATAAAATAAACACATTATGAATTAATTAATTGGAAAGATGACACCACGCTAATCCAGATATGAATCAATTAATAAAAAATACAGTTCAACAATTATAGTTTTTTATGTAAACAAGAGTCTCCTGAAGAATAAAATTTAAAGACTTTATCGGGATTATTTTAAGCTTATTTTAAGAATTGTCTGCAAAATTTATGTCTCAATCAGGAAAAGTTATTCTTAACTTACCGGTAAGTTGGTGTAGGTTTATGGGATCCCGAGCTTATAAGAATTTTCATTGGTCTCTCCTGCCAATGTCTTCCATTATTGTTCCATTCTATAGTGGAGAAAAGGCATGATTGTAGTGACCCTTTTATTGCAAAAAGCAATCTTCACAAGGCCTGTTTCCATGCTTGCATGACAACTTGGTACAGCATATGGTGTACCATGCAGAAGTATATTACTGCCACAGGTTATGCTCATGGAAACCTCCAACTCTCAGACACATAACTAGAAGGTAAAAAGACCTAGATCAAAGTTGTCCTCTTCTTTTTATACCTCAATCCTGTTTTGTAACTTCTGTGCATCCTTTTGTCCTTTTATCAGCATATAAGATAATAATCTTGTACACTCTCTCTTAAATTTAAGTTACAAAGTCCTCCTTTCACAAAGTCCCTCTGCCATTTTTAATTAGCTAAATATTTTTCTTTTAGGTTATCTGGATTAGTAATTTGTGTGTCTTTTGTTCTTTCCAATTTTTACCTTAATTTTTAATTAAATACAAAAAAAATATGTACCAAAATTTTATTTTCATTGTACGTTTTAAAAAAAAAATAGATTATACAAACCAAAAATTTAATTGCAGCTTTTTAACAAAAATGCTAAATTTACTTTTTCTTTTTTTTCTTAGCTTTTAAATATCTTACCGGATGCTAATATATTTGTACCATATAAACAAATGGTACAATTTATTAATTAATTTAAAAAAATAAAAATTTACTGAAATTATTTTTTTCTGATGTTTTTATTCTTTTAGCTATCTGTTCTGTGAATTATCAGGCTTTATGTGACTGATTTCATCCAAGAGTTGTAGATTCTAGTGAAACTATTTAACAGTATAACAAATAAAGTTCACATATTTTTTATTGTTCACAGTCTATAAAGTTTTTGTAATCCCAAAGTTAGTTTGAGCATAATGGTGTTTCCCATATATGTGTGTGTTGACATTCAGATGATTCTATGTAGAATTATTTGGATAGTGTAATCAGAAAATTTTTATTTAAAGTCCACATATTTTATTTTTTTATACTTTAGAGTGATCATTAGTTTACTAATGGCCAGTACATTCATCATAATGGGAGGCTCAAAGCAGTGATGATGGTGTTGACATAATGATTCCAGCATACTTTTGAAATTATTTTTTGCAATTTTTGTATGTTCATGCAGATAAAATATTGTTGATTGTTTCTATAAGATGCTTTATGTTTAGACTTAAATAGCTTAAGATTTTGTAATGGACCTTTTTTAAATCAAATTACAAGGAATGACTGTTCTCTTTTCTGGTAATGCTATGTTATTACTTAATAGTTTATTAGTGACTTTTAATGCTGATTCTCTGCTCACTCCTAAGTTCAGTTATCATGGATACTTTTGTTGATGATTATTTTGTTTTGATGATGATGTTTCTATCTTTCCTGTACATCTCACCATCCCTACTGTTACATTATATGCATATGTTAAATTGAATCTTTTCATAGGTTTATAATAATATAACAAAGGAAATTATAGGACTTTGTTCATGAAAATAATTAAAGAATTTATGTTGCTAGTTAACATCCCTAAGGCTAAACAAGTTTTCTCTAATAAATCATACTATTTATTTTATTCTGAGTGTAATTACAAATAAATGCCTATAAAAATAGCTGTCTTGGTGTTAAATCCTTTTAACAACTTGGGTTAGAAGTCAAAAATGACCTGGACCTAATTTTATTTGTAATTAAACTCAGCACAATAAGTTATTATAGGTTATTAGAAAAAAAACATATTTAGCCTTAGGACTGTCCATTAATAACTGTCCATTTCTTAGCAACATCATATATAAAGATTTCTCTAATTATTTACATGAATAGAGTATTTTCTAATTATTTACATAAATATAGTTTTCTCTAATTATTTACATGCATATAGTATATATATATATATATATATATATATATATATATATATATATATATATATATACTTATGATGAGAATTTTTACATAATTAGAGTATTTTTGATTAGATAATATAGGTATTGATATACTTTAATTTTGACATTAAGAAAATAAAAATAAATTAAAAATTAATCTGGTGAATTCTTTCAAACTTTTATAACTATACAGAGTTAATTATTTCAGGTCATTTCTTCGTTACAATGTTTTTAAAACAATTTCTTTCAGTCTTTATGAAGACCTGTCTCTTTTTTAGGACTAACTTAATATGTGAATGCTGTAGGATTTAATTAATGATTATTGCTTTATCTTATTTTGTGATTGCATTTGTTCTTTCCCTATATGCATATATTTGCATAAATACATAATGTGTGTGATAACAGTTCTGTATACTAATATTTTAGAAATAAGATGATTTATTAATTCTCACTTTTAACAGCTTATCGTTTAAAATCTAAATTAACTCTTTTTTATTCAAATTTTTCTACTCATCCCAGGCAATACCTACTTTTTGCGTGACATGGTTTAAAAATATATTGTATTATTTTTGTATTTGCCAGAAGAGATCATTTCTGTTTCATTGATAGACGTTATTGTAAAACTATTCAAAAGGTTTATAAATATATTTTAAAAAATCTGAATCATGCCAAAATAATAGTTAATAATGTAAGTAGAAAAGAGGAAGCATATAGTATATACATTACATTGTACACCTTTATATATATAATATTTGATTGAATATAAGTATAATTTATATATTTGGAGTTTAGATGTAACCATAAGTGACTTGAACACAGACTTTCAATCTCCCTTCAGCTATACGTATATTGGAGATCATTTATTTTTTTCACATGGGTGGTCACTATATCGGTTGTATGAGATAAAGTGGATAGTTGAAAGGAACATGAAAGTCTGTGTTCAAATTCCTTTTCTTATGGATATATATAATATTTAAATAAATGTATATTGTCAGTTTATACATGGATTTAAATGTTACATATTCAGCCTGTACTCTGCCATCCCTCTTTTATCTAATTAAATGAAAATATTATGGTCCAATGTGTGAGGGAACAGATTGACTTAAGGTCAACATGGGTATGACAATAATATTGATGCCAACAAGAGCTTTGAACAGTCGGATTTTTAATGAAATGGATGACTGAGGAGTTGTATAGTGGAGAATATTGAAGCTTGTCCATTAAAGTTTAAAGATTTATCTTAATATAAACTGAGCACTGATTGTATATATGTGTGTGGGAAGATGGGTGTCTAGACCAATTGATTACTGCTGGTTCAGCATGAAATATGTATATTGGAAATCATTTATTTTTTTCACATATATATGATCATGTGTAACATTTGTATAAGATAGATTGGATAGATATAGGGAGCTTGGAAAGTTCGAGTTCAAATTCCTATATATATATATATATATATATATATATATATATATATATATATATATATATATATATATTGCAGACTCAGGCTGCCATTTGCATATCACTTTCAATGGAAGGAAGATTGCAAAAATTGGAAGAACTGTCTCCTATTAAATAGAACATTATTGGAGCGAGTGAAGTTAAAAGAAAACAATTTATTTAAAAATGGAAATGTGCTTTAGTACAAAGGCACAAATATTGGAAATACAAGTAGAAAAGGAATTATTATAAATAAAGAAATGGAAAAACAACATTGTGGAGATTGATGGTGTTGCCAAACAGAGTGGCAAAATTAGCTATTCAAGTTAATAGCAGATATCAAATACAGATAATTCAGATTTATGCCTCATTCTCATAGTGATGAAGCAGTAGAAGATTTTTATATGGATGTACAAAAGGCTTTTGATCAGAGTAAACAAATTTTAAAATTGATATGGGAGACTTTAATGCTAGAATTGGTAAACAAATAAAAGATGAAAGTGCTATAGGTAAATTTGGTTATGGTAATAGAAGATTTGCAGAAAAGAAAAACTTTATATTATGAATTTTTTTTTGAGAAAAATGTTAAAGGAAATGGACATGGAAACATCCAAATAAAGATAGAACAGAATTGGATTATATTTTGACTAACAGAAAATACATATTTCAAGATTGTAATGTTCTTAATAAATTTAACACAGGAAGTGATCATTGATTAGTAAGATGTAAGATACATGTTAATGCAAAACTAGAGAGACAAAAATTATTAAGAAAAACAATATTTACAGTTGATATTCCTAATCTTCAGAAACATTCTAATGAATTTAAATTAGAACTTACAAATCGGTTTCAAATAGTAGATTTTGAATATGGTTCAGATTTGAATGAAATTAATAGGAAAATAACTGATACACTTTTAAAAACTGCAGCAAAGAGATGATAGAAGTAGAAAAAAGCAGCAATTGATCAAGAAAATTTCTACTGAGACTAGAGAATTTATAAAAAAAAGAAAGAACAAGAAAATATATAAAAATGATGCATTAAAAAGGATTGTACATTTTAAATTTTGTAAAATATGCAAAAAGAGTTGATAATGATATAAGACCAGACAATTATAAAATAGCAAGGAAGCTTGTAGAAGAGAATAAAAGTCTCAAGAGTTCAAAACATTTTGGTATTGATAGAAAACTTATATCTGTAATAAGTAATAAAGATGGGTAGAAGAGTTCCATCAAGAATTATATACTAATAAATAACAAGTATTACCTACATGTATTATATCTTCTGAATTGCCCAGAATTTTAAATAAAGATATGAGACATGTAATTAAATTATAAAGAGGGAAAGGCTTCAGATAAAGATGGTATTATAATCAATAAATTGAAAGAAGTAGGTGAAGAAGTAGAAATTTTTTTGACAAAGCTTATACCAAATGTTTAAATAATAAAGATGTACCATATAATTGGAGGAATGCTGATTAATATTAATATTTTAAAGAAAGTGAAGATATTAAAAATTACGGACCTATCACTCAGCCTTTTATCAGTTTTACATAAAATTTTTACCAAGAAAACTACAATTTGACTACAGAGAACATTGAATTTCAACCAACCAAGAGAACAAACTGGATTAAAAGTGGTTTTAGAACAGGAAATCCTATCTAAGTACTGAGAAGAGTTATAGAAAGGACCAATGAATATGAATTGCCATTATGCTTTGGATTTGTAGATTATGAAAAGACATTTGATTCCATAAGCATTTCTTCAATGATTATTAAAGTATTGAATCAACAGGGTATAGACCCAGGATATTCGTCATATTCTTAAGAATATTTATCAGGAAGGTTAACATTGGAAAGGATGTAAGACAGGATGACTGCATGTGTTCAAAACATTTTACAGCAGTATTGCAAGATATATTTTGTGGATTAAAATAGAAAGCTATAAGAATAACAGTAAATGGAGATTATAAGTCATTTACATTTTGCAGATGATGTAATTGTTTTTGCAAATAATGCTTCAGAGCTTCAGAAAATCCTTCAAGAGTTATTAGATGAAAGTAAGAAAGTAAGATTAAAAAGTAAATTTTAAAAGGACTAAATGGATTTTTTCAAAAGATGAAAATAAAAATTGATTATAATGAGTTAGAAGAAGTTAAACTACAAATACCTTGGTCAGATTATTACTACAGATGGAAACATAATGGATAAAATTAATCATAGAATTAAACTTTGTTGGAATACTTTTGGTAGAAATAATTTAATATTAAAATGAAATATATCTATGTGTTTGAAAAAAAAAAAGGGTTTTAACAAATGTGATTTGTAAGTTCTTATTTATGGATCTGAGACTTGGACACTTAATGGAATAGCAATATAGAGACTTCAGATCACACAAAAAAGTACAGAGAAATAATTTTAGGAGTAACGAAAAGAGATCAAAAATGCAATGCATGGGTAAGAGAACAAACAAATGTTACTGACATCATTGAAAGAATTAAAAGACTAAAATGAAGTTGAGCTGGACGTATTGCTAGATGAGATAATAATAGAGGGACAATTGAAATCTTAAACCAGATTCCAAGATATTGTAAAAGACCCAGAAAAAAACCACATGTGAGATGGATGGATGAAATAAGAAAGTGTGCAGTGGTGACGTGGAGGAAAGATGCTAGATATCAGAGAAAATGGATTTAACTTGGGGAGACTTTATCCTGCCATGGATTTATAATGGTTTATGATGATAGTGAAGATATTGTAGCAAGACTATTAGATAAAATGGATTCAGTCTTGCCAGATTAGGACTGCCATTTATGTATTGCGAAATATCTTTGGTAATCTTTCTTAATGTGCCATATGTGACAAAAGAATTATCAAGATAAACCAAATATTGTCATTTATTACTGATATTTTCTAAAAAGGACACAACCAGAATGGATGATGATGATTAAGCAAATTTCTAACACCTATAAATGCAAGACATGTTTTCTAATCACCATTATTTTTGACAACCACTTTGCTGACCTCCAAGATTACTCAACATTGGTAATTTAATTTAGAGACTCATAGCTATAATAATGGTCTCAGGGTACTATCTTCCATCCTAAAACAACTACCAATTAACACAAACCAAACAAGACAGACCTCAGCTTTTTAATCCTAACAAAATCCCAGTTAACACTTTAGCAATAGCACCATTTAAAAAATGGACTCAAGCCATAAAATGGGCTCAATCCACGATGCAAATAATGTTGAGAATAGATTTGAAGGTCAAATGAATTAGCGGAATGAGACAGAAAGTCAGAATAGAAAGCAACTAAATGCATAAATTATTTTAATTATAAAAATTATTTAACAACTAATGACAAAAAAGAAACAAAATAATAATAATTACACATACATGGATTTGTATTTCTTTCCTGTAAAATACATTCATATAAAAAATAATAATGTAAACAAATATGAATGGACAGAAAAGAAAAGAAAATAAGATAGATATAACTTAAGAAATTCTTATACTAATACATGTATACAATAAATAATTATAGGAACAAATATCAATGATCATTGTATAAATTCAGCTAAGATATATTTTATAGTACTTTGACATAAATAGTTATAAGAATAAATGTTAATAACAGTTGTATAATTCACTTATTTACATATTTTATC
>JAQFVV010002783.1:0-19271 GCA_028023455.1 Epiperipatus broadwayi | reverse complement strand
TTATTATTATTATTATTATTATTATTATTATTATTATTATTATTATTATTATTATTATTATTATTATTATTATTATTATTATCATCATCATCATCATCATCATCATCATCCTTAAGAACATTGATATAGATTGTATGCATGTATGATAATGATTAAGCTAAGTACGATTTCTTAACCTTGAAAATGGCCGGTTACCAAGAAGGAATCAATACTTAAAATATCTCCATTGTAAAGCATAAGAGAAGACATATTAGGGTAATATAATTAATGGAAGATTATTAAATTTTAATATTGGAAGAATTATCTTTATAATTAATGGGGTAATTAGAGAAAATAAATCAGTAATTGAAAGTATTAAAATTTGGGGAAGAAATTTAATATTTACTATATCTTAATTTTAAAAAAAGAAAAATGAAGGTAAATATTATCGTTATATATTGATTTTATTGTTTTACATCATGGCAATTGTATGATTCCTTGAGCGAGTAAGAATTAAATAAAATTGTATTCCCACCTTTATCACAAAAATTAGCAGTTTATTTAGGGATTTTTTTATTATACAGTTGAAGAACAAGAGGAAAGCCATGGAAATTATTAAATAATGTAAATATTATTGTATTTATTTATATTTCATAATAAAAATTATTGTTTGTAGAATAAAGTTTTATACTTAAGTCTCAATGTTTTGTGGTTACTACAATCTAGAAATTTGAAATCCAATCGTAAATCAGTACAGTTATTTATATTTGAGAGCATTATTTTATTAAATCTCACCAGGTAAATTTATTTAAATGGTTACTTTTAAGCTTATGTAGCATTGCAAGATTTAAATTACCAATACTCCAGAAATCATTTAGTATATTTAAAGTATAGATTAGGAATTGTGGGATGGTTACATTGGGTGATAGTAGATATACAAGTAAGGTGGGCATAAAATCATTTCCATCTGCTCATATACACCACGCTTTTCTGAATAAACTTGTTAAGGATATATCCTTTAGTTATTAAAATGTTTATAATATTAAACCACTAAACATCACATGATCACTATCACATACCCCAACACCTTAATTGATGACAAAGCAAGGTAAAACTCTCTCATACAGTGGTGCCACTCTGTGCCATCAGAGTAATCAATGGATTCAGAGGCTTGTGCATAAATTCTCTAATGCCTACTCATCCCGTGTCCCCAGACTAGTTTCTGGCTTGTGGTGATCATCAGTTAGGAGCCTTGGACCTGACACTACTGTATGGAGAGAGTTTTGCCATGTTTATAATATGTTATTTTTTCAATTTAATGTAAACATAATTATTAGAGCTTTAGTGTAGTTGACATTGGCTACAGTACAAAAAGTCAACCAAGGTCAACTCTGGAGGTAATTATGGGGAAAGTCTTTATCACCAATAATCATAGCAACATTTCAACTTCCAGACCTTGTTGTTCTAATACCCAGAAAAGAAAATTATCATAGGAAATAAGAACTGGTAGGATCAAGAATTGAGAGTAAAAGAAATAGTAGTACAAAGTACTTATGAATGTGAGGATGATGGAGAGATGGATCAGAAAGGTTGAGATGGGCATGGAAATATTTATAATCTGAAACACGATTTTAATTGTGACTTTAATGGTAATAAATGAGGAGTGTGCTGAGAGTATAAATTATAATAGGAGTGGAGCTTAAAGTTTCTTCTCTTTAATAAATACGAATTTCCAAGAAGTAATAGTATATTTCTTTTACTGCACTCTCAGTGTTTTCTCAGTTTATTGATTATTTATTAACCCTTCATTAAATATTGTTATGAGAAATTTTTTTAAATAAATTATGAAGTAAGGTTTAGCCTAAATATTTTCATTGAAGTTGCAATTTGGCACCTTGGTAAATATTTTTATTAATATTCTATCCCAATGCCACATCGATCCTGAGGGAGGCTGCATAAGAGGTAGTGTTGGCAATAGTGTAAATAATGTCGTATTTTTAAAAAGGATTAAAAGTGGTGCTTGAGAGGGAGAATGGGTTGGTGGTGATGGTAATTGTCATTGGCTATGTTAAATAAGGGTTACAATATATATATATATATATATATATATATATATATATATATATATATATATATATATATATATATATATGTATTGTACTCTCACTTCTAGGAAATATATAATAACTAATAAATTGATCTAGCTCAGATAAATGATTATCCTTCATCTAAAATATATCTAATAAATAATAACTATATTCTTTGTACTATCTATTATTAGTTAAGCTAAAATTAACAAATAATAATATGGTTCAGTTTCTTAAATTAAATAAATAAATATCTAATAAAAATCATGCAGTCTATGAAGTGAAACTTTACAAATGGTGAACCGGCAGATACATTAAGCCCAATATCCGCAGGATATGACCTCAATGGCATAATAATACCATCATTACTCTTATTACTTAAACAATAAATCTATGATTACTCCTACATCTTTAGTCAAAATTAATTAAGTCAATGACTCTTAATAAATTAATCTGAATATCTTTACTAAAATTGATTTAACTCCGATTATATCAGATTCTTTTAAAATAATTCTAAAATAATTATAACTTTTGTAGTTAAGTATGATAATGGATTTAATATCACTCTTAACTACATCTAACTAATATCAATGGTAATAAAATAATAATATTAATCTTCAATCTATAACGTTAATCTCACATCTTTCCTACTTCATAATATTACTTATGTATATCACATAATAATAATGTAATGCAATTTTATAATATTATCTATATAAGCATCTTAGATAAACATATAGGTGTCGAATCTTATAATCTGAGAATATCTGGCAATCACTAGCAATATAATTCTGTGTAAAAATTACAATGGTTATTTTAGCACTATCATAATAATATAATAAAGGAAATTTCTTTTAATAAAATCATATCAATAACACATTATAACTCTTAAATAATAACTTTATTTATGCTGTACCAAATATTATGTCTTAATTTTAATTACCTGTGATTATGTAATTGTGATGTGAAGAAATTGAATTGAGACCAAGATTTATAAACAAAACTTAACAAATTTATTAATAAACTTTAACAATAAATTATATACAGTATATACAACATGAAGGAACTTTGTTTTATCTCCACTTAGGTAAGCTCACAACAGTAAAAATATATTAAAAAAATAAATATCAGATACAAAAAAAAATGCTTTATAAAATTATTATTAAAAATATTACCATAATATCTTTATGACCTCCATTAAGTTTCTTTAAATTATTACATGGCAAAAAAAATATTATTTAAATTATTAATTCAACATACCTTTATTATTTATTATTTAGTTTTAAAATACTTTTTATTATCTCATATAATTATTTTTAACCAATTCATAATGTAAATAATCTTAACTAATAACATATCCATTAATCTAGACTGCTTATTACTCATCAATGTAATGTTAATAATATGTAAGTATTGATATGTTATTAGTATAGAATCATAATTATATAAAATCATGAGCACTTATATTCTTCAAATGTGATTTATGTATATTTCTTTTACTTGTAAAAATATGCATTAAAATTGAAATTTTGTAAACTTAATGATTAAATAATGTCTTTAGAAAAACACATTTTATTCATCATTTATGTATTTGTAATAAATAATAATGAGTCCCCAAACATAAAAAATTTTATGATTTCTTATTAACAAATTATAATCTTGTACTCTTTATAATTAACCTATATCCTTACTTTAAAACAATATAACCCATCTTATCCTTTTCAATAAGACTTCTGCAATTTAAACTTATGCATCATTTCATATTTTGAAATACTATCCTGTATGTTGCAATCAGATCAATATCAATAATAAATACACAAGTAGGTATATGGAATAAATCAGTTTAATTCAATAGCACTTCTATTAAATAACCATCACGGTAACAGTGTATCATAAATAAGGCATGACTACTTTAGTTCATCACATCTACTAATAAACATAATATCCAAGCTATTTATTCAGATCTATGGAACATTACAACTTCAACATACACAAAATAACACTACCAGGAATGTATACAAGCTATAGGGCTAAGTTATCTATACTTGAACAGTAACCACTATTGTCTACATTATTCCCATATAAACAAATCCTACATAAAATATTATCTTGATCCTATTTAACTAATACCAAGTTTACACCACTAAATCTATTTCTACATTCTTATAACAATAAGTAAATTCATATTCAAAATACCCATCTAACCAATCAATAAGAAAAAGATTATTTTATCTCTTAGTAATTTTAAACCTAAATACAAACAATCAGTATCAATATCCCAGTTTATTATTTTTATGACTTAAAATAAATCTTAAATTCCACTATAATAGAATCATATACTTATATTTCCCTTATATTAAAATGTACTTATAATATTACTAAAAGTATGCATATTCTTTAACATGAATAAACAAATTATAAGCTATGTGTATGCATTGTGTTTTTCATACTTGTTTCATACATTCATACTAAAATATACAATAATAAAATCCATAGTAAAATGATCAATACTTTTATAATTGTTACCATCAATAATGTGTCTTCATTGTCGATTATTCCATTAATATTTCTAGATCACGAACAAAATAAAACATTATTTAAATATCGCTCATTCCACATCATCATACTTTAAAAATATTATGTTTCTTTTAAAAAATATTAAATATTTTTTTTAATAGATAAGCACTAGGTTAGTAAATAATTTAATGTTCTATGTTTTTACCCTACTTCTATTTTAAGCATTATGATAAAAGTTAGTAAAATAAGATTTTAAAACATATTTACGAAAAGAAAACTCCTTCAACAAAGTTCATTAAAGAGAATGTCTGTTCCTCCTGGTACAATGTTGTTGATCATACTTCTGATGCTAAAACTATGCATGCTTTGATATTTCACATTGCAACGCAAAATATTCAAGATGACTGTTCCAAACTAAATACAGTAAGTTCATTTCACAATATCCGAATTGATTTAAGTAATTATTACTTTATCTCCAAAAATGTAAATAACTCATGAATTCTATTGATGTGTAACTATAATATTGAAAGCACTTTTGATATTTTGCACTAAAACAGTTTCCAAGCTCTTATAACTTTTATCCATATTTCCTGAAAGTTCTATTTTCTCTGGTACAAGAAATAAAATTCTTAGCATTCAGTCTTCACTACGTGGTTTAAAATTTGTTCCATAAATAATTTTCACAATCTTCTGTATGTCAAGCATACACTAATTACTTCTTTTAAAGATTTTTCAATATTATATAATAATTTTGTTAATAATATTAATTTTATATTTTTTAAAAAAAAATCATAGTTTTAAAATAGATTTTTTTAATATTTCTTCAGTAAAGAAATATCGTGGCATCTTAAGATAATTGTTTTTGTCACGTTAATAGTTTTTTTTAAAAAAAAACTTTACTATATTATTTTAAATAAGCTTTTTGAATAAAAAAGCATTTCATATCTTTTTTTACTTTCCATTTCTGATGAAGTTTTCTATATCTCCTCTGTGAAGTTCTATTTATGAAATTCACTAGTAGATTAACATGACCGATTAACACAGGCAAAATGATGTGCCTAGTAAGAAAATAATAATTCAATCTGTCCATCCATAAATTAAAATTCAGTGATGATTACTTCATGTTTAAGTTGATGTTAAATTAGATGAAATAAATTAGTAAGTAAGGAACTACTTAATCTTTAGCCACCCATTTCCATATCATGATCTTATAATAATAATTTACTTAACTTTTAGAATTTTAAAATAAATAAAATTGATTATTATTTTAACAATTAATTGACTGAAGTTGTAGTAACAATAACAACAGGATAACAGTGACCTAGAAATCCCTGCACACCTGTTTTATACCTCCAAAATCTACAGATTTTATTGGTTAATTTCAACAATGCTTTGCCAATTTATTACAGAAATGCTGTATTAAAATTAAAAAAATAAATAATGACTCATCAAATATTTTCAAAATATTATATTATTCAATTACCAGTTAACTTTTATACTTTATTAAAATCAATTAAAATCCTCAAAATAACTTTTAAAATCATATCACAATATTTATTATTACTTTTAGTGTTTTTTTAAAATGTAGTTATTTTTAAAACAAAATAAAAATCTACTTTTACTTATTACATTCATTTTAAAAACCTAACTTAATATTTATAACAGTTAATATTACTTTATTCCGGGATAGACAAATCTAATATTTTTAAATCTTATATTAGAAATTTAAAATAGTTTTACTTTATTAAAAAAAACTTTGCAAGCACATGTGTAAACATTTACTCATCACGTGGTCTACAAAAATATATGAGACGCTAACAATTTAAATGAAAATAAAATAAATAATTTAATTTATAAAATATTACCTAAAAATAATATTATAGTAAAATTTAAAACAATTATTTTAATATTATAAAATCAAATATGCACTTTTTCCCACATTATTACTTCTAATTAAATGATTTTTAAACATGACTATTAAACACAATTATTATTATTATTATTATTATTATTAAATATTCTATTTGTTTAACTTTAAATTACTACTTTTAAAATTTACTTTCATCATTTATTTATAAGACTTATTAAATCAGTATTTATTATGGCCAGCTTTCCCAACCATACAATCTTATAATAATTTTTAGTTAACTGTTTACTTTCAAATACCCACACAATATTATACATCAATTATTTTACTTGCCCTAAGTAGATTATTAAAAGATTGTCAACACATAACATAAATCATTCCCTTACTTAAGTTTGAAATTTAAAATTTTCCCAGTAAATTGATCTAAATAATCCATCCTTACCTACACAAAAGGGTACAATATATATATATATATATATATATATATATATATATATATATATATATATATATATATATATATATATATATATATATATATATATATATATATATATATATATGGCTCCAGAAAGGAGTTTGCTATTAACTGAAAGGAGACCCTTTGATTCCTCTTGGAGGCCTTAAAGGAACCGAGCAGGGCAAATTTCTAATGTCCACTCCATATGTTCTTGTCATTGCAGCTGTTATTACTATGTGATTATTCATATAGTATACAAACATGGATTGGCTGCTCACCTCACCACATTGGCCAATGCGTGGTGAGTTTATTGGCTTTTTACCTCTGAGTTTAAGATCAAGAAACACCATGGTCTTTCTTCTCAGTGCCTGATAAGGCAGAATGAATGTTTGTGTAAATGATAAATATTTTTCCAATACATATATACAATTATGACAGACAAAAATAAAGCATGGCCCTTATTCCCAGGAGGCTGTAAAGTCACCAACCAAGGCAGCGGTTGGTGGCTGAAGGCGAGACTCGGTGCTAAGAGCGTCCTGATGGTGGACCCAGGCTGCCATTTGATGATGACTTTTTATTTAGGTACTTACAACTGCAGATCACTTTCAAGTGAAGGAAGATTGCAAGAATTAGAAGAAGAATTGTCTTATATTAAATGGGACATTATTGGACTTTGTGAAGTTAGAAGAAAAGGTGAAGAAACAATTGATTTAAAAAGTGCACATATACTCTATTATAAAAGCTTACATATTGGAAATACAAGTGGGGTAGGATTCATTATAAATAAAAAGTGGAAGAACAATATTGTGGAGATTGATGGTGTATTGGACAGAGTTGCAAGATTAGTTATACAACTTAAAAAGCAGATACCAAATGCAGATAATTCAGGTTTATGCCCCAACAAGTTCTGATAGTGATGAAGTAGTAGAAGATTTTTATATGGATGTACAAAAGGCTTTTGATCAGAGTAAACAACATTTTAAAATTGTTATGGGAGACTTTAATGCTAGAATTGGTAGACAAATGAAAGATGAAATTGCTGTAGGTAATTTTGGTTATGGTAATAGAAATGAGAGGGACATAGACTTGTGGAGTTTGCAGAAAAAGAAAAACTTTATATTATGAATTCATTTTTTGAGAAAAATGTTACAAGGAAATGGACATGGAAGCATCCAAATGAAGGTACAGCAGAATTGGATTATATTTTGACTAACAGGAAATACATATTTCAAGATTGTAATGTTCTTAATAAATTTAACACAGGAAGTGATCATCGATTAGTAAGGTGTAAGTTACGTGTTAATGTAAAACTAGAGAGACAAAAATTATTGAGAAAAACAATATTTACAGTTGATATTCCTAATCTTCAGAAACATTCTAATGAATTTAAATTAGAACTTACAAATAGGTTTCAAGTGTTAGGAGATTTTGAACATGATTCAGATTTGAATGAAATTAATATGAAAATAACTGATACACTTTTAAAAACTGCAACAAAGATAGCTGGTAGAAAAAAGCAGCAATTGACTAATAAAATTTCTACTGAGACTAGAGAATTTATGAAGAAAAGGAATATGAAGATATACAAAAATGATGTATTAAAAAGAATTGAATATCTCGAATTTTGTAAAATGGTACGGAAAAGAGTTGAAAATGATATAAGAAAGTATAACTGTGAAATAGCAAGGAAAGCTGTAGAAGAAAATAAAAGTCTCAAGAATGTTAAACAACATTTTGGTATTGGTAGGAAATTTATATCTGCAATAAGAAAAAAAGATGGAATTATTACTAAAAAGAGAGATGACATCATGAAATTGGTAGAAGATTTTTATCAAGAATTATATAGTAATAAAGAACAAGTACCTCCTATATCTATTACATCTTCCGAATTAACCCAGAATTTTTAATGAAGAAGTGAGACATGCAATTAAATGTATGAAAAAAAAAGGCTCCAGGAAATGATGGAATTATAATTGATATATTAAAAGAAGGAGGTGAAGACATAGAAACAATTTTAGCAAAGTTATATACCAAATGTCTAAATGATAAAGATGTACCGGAAGATTGAAAGAATGCAGTAATAATATTAATATTTAAAAAAGGTGATAAAGAAGATATTAGAAATTACAGACCTATCAGCCTTTTATCAGTTTTATATAAATTTTTTACCAAGATAATTACAACTCGTCTACAAAGAACTTTGGATTTCCACCAACCAAGAGAACAAGCTGGATTTAAAAGTGGTTTTAGTACAATAGATCATATCCAGGTATTGAGAGAAGTCATAGAAAGGACAAATGAATATGAGTTGTCATTATGTTTTGGATTTGTAGATTATGAAAAGGCATTCGATTCTATACACATTTCTTCAGTGATTAAAGCATTGGATCATCAAGGTATAGATCCAGGATATTGTCATATTTTAAAGAATATTTATAAAAATGCAACAGCAACAATTAGATTACATAATGATACTGGAAAAATCAACATTGAGAAAGGTGTAAGGCAAGGTGACTCCATATCTTCAAAACTTTTTACAGCAGTGCTGCAAGAAGTATTTTGTGGATTAAAATGGGAAACTAAAGGAATGAAAGTAAATGGAGAGTATTTAAGTCATTTAGATTTTGCAGATGATGTAGTTGTTTTTGCAAATAATGCTTCAGAGCTGTAGGAAATGTTGCAGGAGTTAGCAGATGAAAGTAGAAAAGTAGGACTAAAGATAAATGTTAAAAAGACTAAAGTAATGTTTAATCGATTTGCTCAAAATATGAAAATAAAGATTGATTATGAAGAATTAGAAGAAGTTAACAGTTACAAATACCTAGGTCAGATTATTAATACAGATGGAAACATAATGGAGGAAATTAATCATAGAATTAAACTTGGTTGGAGTGCTTTTGGTAGAAATAACTTGATACTAAAAGGAAATATGCCTATGTGTTTGAAAATAATGGTTTTTAACAAATGTGTTTTACCAGTTCTTACTTATGGATCTGAGACTTGGACACTTAATAGAAGAGCAATACAGAGACTTCAGACCACTCAAAGGAGTATGGAGAGATGTATGTTGGGAGTAACAAGAAGAGATCGAAAAAGCAATCGTATGGGTAAGACAACAAACAGGTGTTACTGACCTTATTGAAAAAATTAAAAGATTGAAATGGAGTTGGGCTGGACATATTGCTAGAAGAAATGATAATAGATGGACAATTGAAATTTTAAACTGGATTCCAAGAGATTGTAAAAGACCCAGAAAGAGACCACATGTGAGATGGATGGATGAAATAAAAAAATGTGCAGGGGTGTTGTGGAAAAGAGAAGCTAAAGATCGGAGAAGATGGATTAAACTTGGAGAGACCTTCATCCTGCAGTGGATTGATAATGGTTGATGATATATATATATATATATATATATATATATATATATATAGCTAAAATAAACAAATGTGAGATTGCTAATATATATATATATATATATATATATATATATATTAGCAATCTCACATTTGTTTATTTTAGCTTAGCAAAAATATTGATACATAGATTAACTAAAATAATTTCATAATAAACTTCGAAATGGATATAAAGTATAGCTCATAAAGAATTGAAATTATATTATTCTAAAATAAGGACTTAAATACAATATATTTTACTTTTAAATTAAACAAATGTTTTTCATTTAATATAAATATACTTATATCTCCAATTTTTATAGTTGGCAATTGTAAATTAAAACTCAGATACTATAAGTTAAATTTATATTGTGCTATCAAATTTTGATTTCTATTATATGCACATCTTAAAATACAATTTAGTCAATTTAATATTTAGTTAAAAGATAAAAAACCTAATTTATTTCTACTTAATAAATTTATTTTATAAAGCTTTGTTATAAAAATAAAGTTTAATTAAATGTAGTTAAAGCATCAGATTAATTTAGAAAATATTGATAAATTAGTTTATCTCATTATTAAGTGAAATTCTGTAAAAAATTATTTATTTGGGGCACTGTTTCATCTTTAGGAAATGTTTTTAAATGCTAATTAAACATTTTTTACGTCATGATGCTTATGTGTTATCTATAAATACACTATTTATTTATCTCAATAATTTAATAAACATGGATGATTTAAAATAATAACTGGCTTGTTTAATTAAAAATGGGTTTTTCAAAGTTTATTATGATATAAATAGCCCAACTCAGAAATAATTTTGACTTTGGTCATTGATATTTTGTTGCTGTCTCTTCTTCTTATCCGCCACAACTGATTGTTGCAACCACTATGAGGAACTTCTACCAGTAGCTGCACTAATAAACATATGTGCATAGAAACTATTAAATAACTTATTCCAAAGCATATTGCCTATAACCATCAGGATATTGAAACATACTTGCCGAATTAGGTCCAACACTGTGGCACCAATCTTTATATATATATATATATATATATATATATATATATATATATATATATATATATATATATATATATATATATATATATATATATATATATATATATATATATATATATATATTAAATGCAACTAAAACAGAAACACTTCTCAATAATGAAATTGAACAATTTTTCAAGACAAACTCTACCTGGAAATATAAAATCCAATTGTAACTAAAATTTGAAAACTGTTACTGGAAAGACTTTACTAGTAAATGACCAAAGGGTTATCTTTCTGAAAATATGAAACTTTGACCAAGATTTCCCCAATGTATTTCAAGAGAAAGATAAGATTAAACACCCTGACATATAAATTCATTTTTTCAACTAAGAATTAAAAAGGATTTATAACTTTCTGCTATTGATTTATGTAAACAAATTTCATTTTTTTTTATTTAGAGATTTCAAAAAAGAATGATTTTGCATGGAAGTTGATGAACAGAACAAACAAACTTTCTTTAGCCTGGAAAAAAAACACCAGGACATAAGTATGTCAAATGCCTGCAACCACTCCAGGAAAAGGCCACATTCAAAACACCATGACTGACTCTGATAATAGAATAAGAAACAATTGTGGTATTATGTAATATAAAGCATACAAAAAACAAAATCTCTACAATTTGGGAAAAGCAGAACAATACACTCAATAAATCACTAGCCAAAAGATTTGCCGTGTGCAGAAAATGCAAACCAAGATTGTCTAAATTAATTCTGATGAAAGGTGAGTTAAAAAGAAAATTACTACTATCTGTCCAAGCATTTATCAAAGATTAGTAATATAAAAGAGAAAAACACTAAACATATAAAATATAAACTAGCAATACACTCTCAGATAAATAAATTAAAAATATGAAATTTTAAAACTAAAACTCCAACACATATAATAAATAAAATACATAATAAAACAATTACTGATATTTAAATGAGTATGTATAATTTATTTTACAGACAGTTTTTTTTTTTTTTTTTTAATTAAGCTGCGTATAACATAGAGATTTAAACAAGAGATTTAAGCCCTGGTTTCAATATACAAAAGTTAAGTTACATTTCAGTCTTTGAATTGTCAGTAGAGTTATTCCAGCAATGTGGGAAAAATTCTTTAAAACTTGAATCCATTGTGATAATATTTTATCCCTAGTAATCTGGCTATAACATTCAAGGCAATTTTTAGGATCAGTGTTTAAACTAGACAATTAGGTTATGTTCTAGAATGCACAATTATGGAGTTCTGGGGTTTGTCTTTGGGTTGATTCTGCAATGCATATTGTTAGGAGGTTCCTCATAATGTGTAATTTCAGTATTCTGGAGGATGGTCACTATCTTCAATGTTGTAGTGTCTTCACTTCTTTCATTAGCAAGTACCTAAGCAATTATTTCTTAGCCCAGCAAGCAGAAAATATTACTAGAAAAATCTACTAGAAGTCAAAAAAATAAATCTAACTTTGGCAGTCTGCACATTTGCAATCTGCATTAAGCAATTAGTAAATATAAAAATTAGAGCAGCAATCTTAATAAGAATCACAATAAGAATAAAAAAGACTAATCTATTTTAAATAAGAAAGTCAATAATAAATCAGTCACAAACCCAGAGCTATTTATGTGAATCGTTATCTCCTGCCTAATCTTTAATTGAAAGGTTTTGACCAGGGTAAATTTCCACTGACCGCTTAATCTTAATTAAAAAAAATAATCATCTGACAAGGGCTCTTATATTATTCAAAAATTTAATTTGAAAAAAAAAAAAATTTGCTTGCTTTTAATTACTGTAATGAGGAAAAAAACGTCAAAAGAAAATTATTTTAAACTAATATCTATTGAAAAGTAAAATCATAGAATTTTAAAATGTAAATGGGTATGTACATTATTGCCTGTATTCTTACTACGCTCTTCCGATCTACAAAACTTTTAAATACAGTTTTCTTTTAAAAACATTATAAATATAAATGTTAGTTTTACTTTCATGATGGTGGCCTTTGAAGAGGATAAAACATCCAGTTCAATATATATATATATATAACTGAATATTTGTAAATACAGTAACTTAATAATTAAAAATATTTTATCAGCAAACGCTAAGATTACGGAATTGTGGGAAAGTTAGCATTTCAAAGCTTTAAGTTGACACAGATTACTGGGATAGTCAGCGCTCCTAAGTGGATAAAATATTTTTTTAATTATTAAGTTATTGTATTTACAAATATTCAGTTATATAATTACGTATATTGCTTCAAAAAATACAGACATCGAATCATAATATATATATATATATATATATATATATATATATATATATATATATATATATATATATATATATTACATACATAATTTTTTTAAATATTTCCAATTAAGCTAAAACTATTCTATATTTTAATAATAGATTCACATTTAATAAAATAATAAACTTTCCAGGATTATTCAATAATGGTACATATACTCTTGGACCTAATATATTTTAATGAGGAATCATTTACCAAATATCAGGTTTTTTATTATAAAGGAAACTAATCAAGAGGATTTGATCTGTGCTTAAAACTAAGGATAAAAAATTAAACATGAAGTTGCCTGATTATTTATCTCAACATTATATAAAGATAAGAAAAATAAATGTGTGGATATAAAGTGTGTTGATGCATTTAAGAATATTATATTTATGTAAAGGAGATATTATGAATATCAAGTTACCCAATGCTTATGCTTCCCAGATAGTATTAATATACTAATGACATAATTAATTCAAATACATTTATGATTTACTATCATAAATATGACCTTTACTTCATAAATATGTCATGACAGTGTTTCTTAAATAACGATAAAAGAGAAGTATTAAAAAAATTAACAATCGCTTTATTACATAATATAAAATAAATGATAAAAACAAATAATAACAATAAAAAAATATGTAAAATTTTAATAAATATTAATAATTGTTTTCTATAATATGAAGTTGTGCTATAAAAAGTGTATTGTTTGCCACTGTTTTAGGGACACTAATATTAAAGATAAATAAATTGTTAATTATTTCAAAAAATGATCTTCAATTCAAATACTGAATCAGCATTATAATGAGCAGTGATAGTCAGTGCTCTATGTAAGTTCTTAATTAATTTGTTATATTAGCTAATCATTTATTAATCAACTTTAGTTAATAATTAATGCGGAAAAGTTCTTACTCTTTTTAAAAGAAGCAATTGCAATTATTGCTCAGCATATCTAAGTAATATTTATAACAAAAAACTTATTTATTTTATGTCAAGATCCTTTACTAAATTGATTTGCAGACATAAATCTTAAAAGTGATACTCTACTAATAACATATAAAAGATACATCATTAGGATGCCTTCTTCCATACTATATAACATTTAAAAATATTAATACTAACAAAAGATTGATATATAAAATATCCCTTACATATCTACTTATCCAAAACAAAATAATTAATTCCATTTAACTTTGAGGTTAAACTTAAGAACTCATAAAGCATCTAATAATTATAATATAGCACAGTTTCATAAAATTTTATTAGTTACTTAATATTTATACAACCTAAACTTGAGGTAAGCTTCATTTAATACTATTCAGTATTAATAATAATAATATTCAATAAAAATATTGTCTGTACACTCAGCTTAGTAATATCTAAGAAATCATTATTATGTTATCAATAATATTTAAATAAAGTATGCTGCTATAATGCTCTTAATATAATCTGAAGGAATTTCTGAACCTCAAACTTTCAACCTCGCTACATGCATTCACCCTAACCTATACCACCAATACACATGCCTTAATTCCTACATCTACAGTAAAAATATATTCAACATATGTATTTGGTGCTGAACAAGCAAACAATGAATTAATTGGTAAAGATCTCTTTATCTACCACTAATACATACATATAATCACTTCTCAGATATATAAGAACAGCATGGGAAGCTTTCAAAAGCACTAAGCTGGTTTAATTTGAAAAAACAAGTTTCTCTATTTTTGTGTATAAACACATTTATTACATTACACATATATATATATATATATATATATATATATATATATATATATATATATATATATATATATATATATATATATATATATATATATATATATACACACACACAAAGGATATTGTGGTTCCAAGGCAGCTTATTTCCATATCAAGCTTGGTGATTTTGGCAAAGTATGTTTTTTTCTTGATGACTGCTCAAAACATTGTAATTATGCATCTTAAAAATGATATCTAGTTTAAGTTAGCTAGAGGCAAAACAGGATGAAACAAAACATCAATCACTTACATTGTATCAATTGTTCATTTTGTTCAGCAGTGCCTTCAACTTTGCTACTTTTTGCGGAAGACTTTTGGAGAAGCTTTTACAATGCGCTAATGTTCCATATATGTGAAGTAAATATTTTATTGTATGGTTATTATAATAAAAAATAAAAATAAGGAGATTATATCCATGTAAACAGAGATAATCTCTGTTTTTTGTTGTTGCCAGAAAACTATCAATTATTACCAATTGGTAAGCTCCATAAGGCTAAACTAGTTTTCCCAATAATTTATAATAGCTGTTTTAGTTAGATTTCATGTTGAAAAAGAAAGACCTTTTTTATTTCAAATCCTAGTTATTAAATGGATTTAAATCCATATATATATATATATATATATATATATATATATATATATATATATATATATATATATATATATATATATATATATATATATATCTGTGTCCGTCTATAAAGTGGTATAACTCCCTAAGCAGAGTTTCCAAGTCCCTTATATTAGGCTCTACTTGATTCGGGGTTAGGTTCTATTAATAAACTTACTATATCCCGACCATTTTCTTTTACTATAACAATTGAATTTAGATAAGATTAGTATTTATCCCATGTTACTTTGACATGAGTAAACATTTCTAAAATAAGATATGTTTTAAATATAATCAATATGAGACTCATTTACCTATAAACAGATCACATCCCCTAAACATTAAACTAATGCAACATTTTGTTCAATGGCATAAGAATACCCAGATACTCCTCCTTATTAAGCATCTACATACTCTCATGACTAACAATAATATTCAATATATTATTTTATATTTATAACTATTAAGTTTTTAATTCAATCACTCATTAAATTAATCTGTTAGATAATTACAGATAAATCCTTTGATTCATATTATGTTTAATAATTAAGATTGACAATAATCACAAGAATAACTTTAAAATAAGATCTAAGGCAAATCATTGAGAGTAGAGGGGGATTTATTAATTTTCCATACTTCACTCTTATGGAATATCAAGAGGCATGTTACAGATTTCCATGGATAGTGTAAACACTAAGAAAGGCTTATAATTTAAAATTCATAGTCAAGCTTTATATGTATGTTCTTTAATACTGAATATTAAAACAATATCATTAACCAAACTGTGATCAAATAATACTTCCATTAATAACTAATGTATCATTTAATTCTATATTAATAAATACACTTTAATAATTGACAATGTCAATCAATGACTCCATAGGATCAAGGCAGCATACAATAAGTAAAAAACTCTTTACTAAGAGATTTATTTATTAAACTGTTGGATTTTTCTTTAAATTGAATTGAATTTTCATTTTAATTTTACACTGTACATTTTAAGTTGTGTGATGTGGTGAAAATGAGCCCAGAAAAGATATGCAGCAATTGGAATTTAATAAAACTTTTAAAAAATAATTTTAATAGTATTCATTACAAATGATAATAAATATTTCCATTAATATCAAATTTAAAATAACAAAACAAAATTTTATATATATATATATATATATATATATATATATATATATATATATATATATATATATATATATATATATATATATATATATATATATATATATATATATAACAACAGAAAATTAATCTTTGGAGTATTATTATCAAACAAAACTAATGATTTCAAATTATATGTTGGAGATATTTATCCATATGTATGTGAACTATATATCACATATTCAGCTTATTAATTCATTGAATGCATGACTCGCCTTAAAACGAGAAGATTTGACATCACTCTAAATCGGCTTCTTTAATCCCATGTATACATATATGATACGACATTAGAAAGAAAATCAAAAGTTCTGTAAGATGGTGCCCTTGAGTCTTAATTTACAAGTAAAAAATCGATAAAAAATGAAAATTATATGTCAAAAACCCAAAGCAATCGCTTCCTCACCAGCTTTTCTTGAATCTTATTGGCTGTCCCACTTCTGTCAGAAAGGGAAATGGCTGCCAAAAGTAAAAAGTTACGTCGTTGATTTTTATTATGTAAAAATGATAAATGAATGTTTACAACATTTTAAACAATATTTGAATTGAATTACAAATTATTATTGATAAAATAATACTAAAAATCAAATTATTTTAGAAAAATAGTTAAGATATTACCAAGAATTATTTATTTATTGATACATATTCATCGCACGTTATGTGAAAAAAGCTTGTTGACGCAATCTTTTTTGGTTGGTTAATAGCTGCTACTTTTATTTCACCTAGCAATTGAATATTTTTTTAAATTATAAATCAAATTTTATTTTTGAAAAGATTTTCGCTTGCTTTCATAATCTGGCAATTCAGTAATATACTTTTTACAAACGAAACTAACGTATTTATATTATTAAAAGTGATCTATTTTAACAATAGATTTTGTTAAAGTTGTGAGTTGGCCAATTACAAGTTTTGATTTTTAACTCATTCGGCCAATTATATAATCATCGTTCAAAGGGTTAAACAATTTTTTTTTTCATTCATAGTTTGTTAGTTTAATCTCTACATAATAGTAGTACTTGATGATTAAGTAACAATGCAAAAAATAAATGAGAACATAGTGTTATAATTCTGGAGGTTGGTAAGCAAACAAAATTACTACTTTTGTCTTTCACATAGGCCAAAATCATTGTTTTTTAGTTTATCCATTTGTACATGTAAATATAACCTGCTCTTTGGAGTATGTATATATCATTTTAAATACCCTTTCATACTAAAATATCGAGTATATTTCTTTATTTATAGAATTCATAATCTTTAAACTTAACTGAATTATTAAATAACTATTAATATAACAACACTTGAATCAATTCCATATTAAATGATTTAGTTCTCTTCCCCTCCCCTATTATACTAACAAATCATAGATTAAGAATATAAATACCAACATTAGAAAGAAGTTCTCTTTTAAACTCTCAGATAATGTATTAGAACACTTTTAAATTTTCTAGTTGTTCTACACTCCATAAACTTATTAGAACATTTTTATTTTTCCTTATTTTTTGAAGATTCTGCTTATCCGAAGATTCATGAGGTATTTGACTTACTACAACAATAATCCTTCATTTTGTTCTTTGTTTAGTAATAAAAATTTAGTTGTGGCCTGCCTTACTTATTTTAGATGATACATATTTCTCTCTATAATAAAAGGCACACTTACAATTTCACTTAAGCAATGTGTCATGTCACTGCTTTTTGGCTCAAATAAATAATTCTATCTCACATTGTAATTAAGATTTTATATACTCTAGAATAATAATGAACACTTTTCATTTATTACTAATTTAGTCCCATTAATTAGTCCCATTAAATTTTAAATATATATACTTAACTGTTTCCATGAGATTTACTATTCTTTTATCTATCCTTACTGGATATTTACAGTGTTTATTTATTTCCTTTTGTGTATTACTGCAGTTAATTTTCCCTATGGCACAATTATTGTTATTTTTCCATGAATATATTCATTGATTATTCATCTCCGATTATTTCTTCAATACTCTATTAATTTTCAAGAAATTATTGGGAATTCCGATTATTGACTTGCCCAGTAGAAAAACAATTAATTTATTCCATT
This sequence comes from Epiperipatus broadwayi, assembly GCA_028023455.1. NCBI lineage: Eukaryota > Metazoa > Onychophora > Udeonychophora > Euonychophora > Peripatidae > Epiperipatus > Epiperipatus broadwayi. Next base: position 1 of record JAQFVV010002783.1, on the reverse strand, counting down.
A
>JAQFVV010002782.1:0-19295 GCA_028023455.1 Epiperipatus broadwayi | reverse complement strand
TATCTATATTGGGATTGTCTAAGTGATGTCTGGTTTCTAATGGTTATATATATATATATATATATAAAATTTATATAAAATTTCAATACTATATTTCTCTTAACTATTTTTGTTTTAAACTAAAATGTATTATAATATAGATATGTACAATACTCTTCATAAATGTGTGTATCCAAACATTATATATATATATATATATATATATATATATATATATATATATATATATATATATATATATATATATATATATCTATATATATTCATAGTATTATTTCCGGAGTTTTCAGCTTCAGTTAATAAAAATATAATAGCTAAATGCTGACATTTCAGTACAATATCAAATACTTTCCTCAGAGTTTCTTCTTTCTCAGATCATAAGAAGCTCCTGAAAATAATATTATGAATTCATTTTTCCATGTGAATATTATAATTAATATATATAATAGTAAATAAAATAAAATCATATATCACATGACTTAACTTGATAAGCTTGTAATTATAAAATAAAATAACGAGCTTGTTAATAGCTCTAACAAGCTTTATCAATAAATGCCACAAGAAAATGCTTTTAAAATCTCTATCTAGAAATTATCCCCAACTCCATACCTGTTTCTAGCTATTGGCTCTTCTCAGTGAGGTGCTAAAATATTTCAGATACTAGATCTAAATATCAACTCAAGGCCAGCACTTATCTGATACTTAACTATTAAGTAGAAAATCTGAAATTTTCAGACACCTATGTCTTCAAATACAGCTACCTAACTTAAATAGTCATATGGGTCTGAAAACTCTTCAGCCACACTATATATTAATAGCCTTAGCAATACAGTATTGCTTAAAACTTAAAAACAAAATTTATAATAGTAAATAAAATCAAGTCATATATCACATGACTTAACTTGATAAGCTTGTAATTATAAAAAAAATAATGAGTGTGTTAATAGCTCTAACAAGTTTTTTCAACAAATGCTGCAAGAGAAATGCTAAAGCTATTAATATATAGAGTGGCTGAAGAGTTTTCAGACACATATAGCTATTTAAGTTAGACATCTGGATTTGAAGACATATAGTTGTCTGAAAATTTCAGATTTTCTACTTAATAACTATGCATCAGATAAGTGCTGGCCTTGAGTTGCTATTTTAGATCTAGTGTTTGAAATATCCTGGAATCTCAATGACAAAAACCAATAGCTCAAAACCAGTTTGGGATTGGGGATAATTTTCAGATAGAAATTTTAAATGCTTTCTCTTGTGGCATTTATCAATAAAGCTTGTTAGAATTATTAGCTCACTCATTATATATATATATATTGTGCCCTTGTCTGTAGGTCATAGGTCGGTAGAAAGGTCAAATGTGAAAAAAATTTTAAATTTTAAGTTATATTTAGGTGATATAAAAGTAATAATAGTTTTGTAATACAATTTTAAGCTAAAATACCTAACAGATCATAGTGTAATAAAGTATTTTTAAAAGTAAACAGTTAAATAAAGTGTTAATATCATTGCTTATGGTTGTGAAAGCTGGCCATACAAAATAACACAGCTATAGATAGCTAAAATTATTGTAATAAATTTAAAATAATAGTCTAAGAATTAATAGATTAAATAAATGAAATATAATTTTATAGTTAGTCAAAATTAATAGGATATATTTTTTATTAATAAACTTTAGGATGGTGAGAGTTATATTTGGTTCTATAAGTTTCAATTTATTTTCCAAAATTTTATAAAGTACGTTAGTTTTGGTGATTTAAACCGAGACATAAATAAAAAAGAAATTATTTTATAAAGTTGATAGACACGTGATCGTATATTAAATGCCTTCACGCACACACACACTTGGTAGATAATAATAAAGTTTGTGAATTTAAAACTAGATATAATTGCCATCCATCATTAAAATTAAAAGTTAAAAATGTTATATATTGTCTTAATAATTATTTTAAAGATCAAAAAATAAGTTTATCAAACTATAATTTAATTTAATAATATTAAGTTAAAATAATATTCCAGACATTACGTCATAAATATTTATTTAAAAGTACAGTTTATTATCCCAAAATAGAATGACTAATATTGTTCGCGCTAAAAACAAATATTGACCAATCAACGGATTTAAATTGGCAAGAAAAAAATCTAAGATAGACAGAAGCGGGAGACGGAATGTGAAAGTTGAAGAGGACGGTAACCTTTTTGAATTGCTTGTAACATCAAAGCTGAAAAAGTAGTTTAAATTTATAAATTAATAATTATTCTAAGTTAGTCTTTAACTGATAATATAATTTTGTATCCAGAAAGATGATTTGCTAATTTCTACGTGATCTTACCAGTGGATTTATTCAAATTTGACCATTCATACTACAGTAAAGATGGAAATACCAAAAATAATAATTGAAATAATTATTGAAAGAAAAATGAGTGAAAATTGTATAAGTTTTATGTTATTCGTGCTCAACCAGAAACTAAATCCTATAACGCTAAAAAAGAAAAGTAATACAAAGAAGACGCTGTGTGAAAATATAAGAAAGAAATTATTTATTATTGAGAGAATCTTATGACGAACATTTGTTTTATAAATACTTAAAACTAAGTCATATTTCTCTATGAGAAAAATCATAGTATATGTTCAAGTAAATATAAAGTGAATGAGGAAGAAAAATATGATATATTAAAGGAAAACATTATTTAAAAATATAATTTTCCAAAAGTAAAAAGTAGGAGAAAAGCCATAGTCCTGTATGAAGTGCTATATAAATTTACTAAGAGGAACCTAGATTTTATCTCATAATAGAGAAAAGGAAAAATATATTTAAATGGAAGAAATATTGTTTAAACAGAGATAAATTAATCACTAAAGGAGGAAAATGGATCCAGGGAAATAAGGAAAAATTTATTGAATTTTCTAAAATAAAGTACAAGATGCATCGAGGGAAAACCAAGCGCGCGGGGAAAAAGAAGAAAAAATTAGCAGACTATATAAAGGAGATATCAAGAATAAGTGGGAAAATTATGAAGAAAACTAAGGATCATCGTCTAAGAAGAATTAATAAACATAATTAAAATTTTAAATAGAACATTAAGTGACTAAAGAAAATAAAGTATATTTTTTTTTATTTAGCTTTGCAAGGAACGATTTTCCAAGCGAATCCAACAAAGATGTATCGTAAATATAATTTTAATATTTTTTTTTATTGTATTTAAAGTATAAAATTTGAATTAGCTTAGGGAAACATATAAACATAAATTTTATAATAGTTATAATTAAAATATGAGCTAATGGAATGAGAGAAATATTAATAATAAATAAAATGTGTGTATGGAAAATGTTAAACACCTACTAGAAGTCCTGGAATGGAGAAGTTTACAAATACGATCCAGAGGATAGAGATCGTTGGTAATTTTAATATTATTGATAATATGTAATGTAATTTTTTTTTATAGGTCATCTATTAATGAATGAGGTATGAACGATGTTAAAAGTTATAAGTACACATTTATCCAACATCAAACATATATTTGAGAGAGAAGTAAAACTTTAAAATGTGCATGCAATAAATAATTTAAAATAATTAATAATAAGTAACATATTAATTATGTGATTCTTTTGAATTTTATATTGAAAATATCCAAATAGTTTAGAACAATAGAGATAGAAATGTACGAGAAGTATAGTAAAGAATTTTCTTAAGAATAGCTGTATAGTTATATTAAAAATGAATTTTATTATTATTAGCAAGGTAGACAAAGAATTTGTCGATGTAATGTAGAGATGAATCTGAAGAAATCAGTCAGATAGTGACTTGGGAGTACTGATATCAAAGGAAACCAAGAGGATGTTTTATTGAAATATAAGGAATGAAATATGGGGATCATAATAATTTGTGTGACCTCAGTATAGATAACTTTGCCCTATAACTGAGCACATATATTCTGGACAGTGTCTTTACATATCTTTGAAACTTTCTGATGTGATGAAGCTGAAGAAATAGCTTTAGCATCCTTCCAATATTAGAGGCAGATAGACAGATAAAAGTCACTCCTCTATGGCGTCCTTAAATTCACTGTGCCATGATTGTCGAAGTTTTATAAAGGATAATATCTTGTTTATTTTGATCCAATGCATCTATATCTTCGCTATCTTGATTTCATGGAAATACATCGTCAGGGAGATAATTTTATAGAAATGATACATAAGATAGAAAGGAAGCTAGATATTAGTTATGTAAGAATAGTTGTTTACTAGAGTAAAGTAGAATTGTATAAGTCCAAAGTGAAAGTATAAGTATTATAAAAGATGGAGAATCATATGATATAATTTATAAAGAAAAAAAAAAAACTTTAGAATTAAGTTTTAAAGCAATAATAAGATTTTAAAATATTGTACGTGATATTTTAATGGAAGAGATTGCATGTTTTGTGTGGCGAAATGATTTAAAATGTATAATAAAAAAATGTGTATTTGTACCTGATGTGTGGATGACGTTAATTGCTATATAAAACTAGGAATAGGATCAATAATTTGACTAATAATTATTCTATGATCGATGATAAAACTGAACATCAAATTGTCATAAGGATTAAATTCTGTAGGATTCCATACTAACAAGAATATAATTAGAATTTTGTAATTTTTGTATAATTTTACATAAAAGTAAAGATTTTATAGAAATATAAACCTGAAATTATAAGGCTATAAATGTCAATAGAAAATTTTAATAGATAGAATTTTGTGTATTAAACTAAGCTCAAAACATGTATCTGAAGATAATAATATTGTGAAATATATTTTTGTAATTATTAATGGTAAAAAGGGTAAAATAAAAATTAGATAATAATAATGTTAAGACATCAACGGTAGAAATAAAAGAGTTTGTAATAAGTAGATAGGGATATCCGCTGTAAATAATGTACAAATTGTTACTTGTTATAATGTTAATAAAATGTTATAAAATATTATTAGTAAGCTTTGTGTCTTGGTTGTTGTTTTTCCTACACATGAAAATGCATGAAATCACAACACACGTTTATAATTAAACGTATTTAAGATTTGCACAAAATAAATAAACATTAGAAATTTTAATAATTTATTTTATTTTATTTACGTAATGAAATGAAAGAAGTATAATTAGAACAGATATGGTCATAACTTGATTGCCACAGTATTTAAGTAAAATATATGCAAACGTTACCACATAACTTTTGATTATCGGATTGATAAATATTACCACGAAAATATTTAATACATCTAGAAAGAAAAGAGGATTGTATTACTCTATTATTGTCATTGTTATTATTAATTAGTTATTCTTTACGTAGTGAATTATGACATAAAATTCCCTTATCATAATTTGCTATGGCAATATAAAATCAGTTTTAATTACAATTCATAAACCTGAGATTTAATTATTTACTTACTTATTGATTTATCTATTTGATTTGAAATGATTAGATCAATTTAATTCTATTTTATTTAATTAATTTATTTTATGTGAGCTAGATTTTGTTTAAAAAATATTAAGATATGATACTTCGTCTTGTTCCTTTGTCATTGCTCCAGGTCTCATGGAAATAATAAAAGATATTTGTGTTGATTCATTTCATAGACACAACTAGATTTTAGAAAATTCTGAGCTAGTAATTGTTTTATTTAAATCATAATAATATGTTTGATAGACTGAGCTAAAGAACCCGGAATTATTATTAATATTAATTGTTATTGATCGGAAATAAATAAGTAACGAAAATCCGGAATATTTAACATACTTTTGGCATGTTGTTGTTATTATTATGGAGCAAGAGAAGGGAGGTTACAATATATATATACACACACTTTGATACCATTATTTGTAACATGAAAACAGTGCATTAGAGAACAAAACAAATTAAATAGACTGAGTATACTTTGATGCATGAGCACCATAATCATGGTTGTCAATAAGTTTGTAGTTTATTGTTAATAATTTAAGAGACCCATTTTTTCTAATTTCAATGATATTGGTTTGTTGATTCATTATGTATCAGTCTTTTATAACCATAAAAAGGATTATGAACATGGCTTTGATCCTGGCATTGTTAAAATAATGTGCAAAGAAATAAATGACAGAAAACAAAGAACAAAGAGGATTGGTTTATTGTGCAAAATAAATATGTAATAAATTAAAGAGCCAATAGCATTCAAATTAATAAAAAATGAGTATCTTAAATAATTAAGGTAAACTACAAGCCTATTGACAATCATGATTATGACACATGTCGAAAGTAGGCCTATTTAATTGTTTTGTTCCCTGTTATAATATTTTTCATATTATATATTTATAGGTACATCCATGCATATACATGTATAATACCGTTAATTTTTAATACATATATAATTTAAAATGTATTTAAAATTCCAATTTCACCACACATTCTTAAGTCATGAAAAAATCATCTGAAAAAAACAACTGATCCCAAAAATTTGTCTTTCCCAAAATTTGTGTTCATATGTTTTAAGAATGTGTAAAGTAGTTGAGATTTTAAACATATCTTAATAATATACTACACCCAGGAAAAAAAGATGAAGTTGAATTATTTCAAGTCTTTATATTTAATCATTTATCCACTCAATTTTATTTGAGTGTGACTGCTAGAAAACACATAGCTTTTTTCAAAAAAGTATTGAAACAAATAAAGCTATCTAATTGTTTTGAAATAATCCTTTTCTTAAAAATATATATTTTTCCAATAAGAAGTCATCCCTTGAAAAACATCACACTTTCATCAAAGCTAAGGCTCTGACTTGGAACATATAAAAATATAAATAAATTTTCATATATTTCATAAATTTATAGAATTTATAATGCTTTGAATTTGTATGGATATTTTTAATAAAATTTTCATTATCAGGAAAATGAAAAAATTTTCTGAACAAGATGTACCTCATATCTAATAGTTTGACATCAGTTCAGGAAATAAGAGTCTTAGACACATTTTTATTTTGATAATACCAAATTCAACTGGGAAACTTTAATGATGCTTTGTAATATTATTGCCCTAAAATTAGCCTCAACTTTTTTCCAGACATGGTTCCAATTATTATATCTGCTTTTTTTTATCTGTGGATGTTACTGATTTGCAAAATTATTTGTTCTATAATTAATATTTTGCAATTTTGCAATAATGAGTCATCAAACACTAATTAAAAATATTTTAATAATTTGGTATCTCTGTCTATATTAACAGTGTTGTTTAATCTATCAGTTAAGAGGAGCTTTGGAGCTGATAGTGAAATATTTGCCAATTCTATTGAATATGAAACTTTAGCATTTTACATACCATTCTCTTTTTCTTAATCATCATTATTTTTCTTATTCCCTTGGAATTCCTTCATCTTCTTACTGTGAAAATATATGTATTCAAATTATGAATTAGAGTAATCAAATTGATTACAGATAGCCACTTATCAATGATGAATGTTGATGCAATAATTAATGACAGTTCCATTTTTATCTATTAAAATGTATTATCTGTGTAATTTAATTTGCATAAAGTGAAAAATCCAACATTTTCCTTGTATAAATTAGAAATCTAATTATAGATATAAAATATTTGAAAACCAGGCACTCTTCACAAACCTGGGAGCTTAATTGTAAGTATAGAGGATTTGAACTCAGATTTTCAAGCACCCTGCAACTATCCACACTATCTCATACAACTGATACATATGTCCACACACATGTAGAAAAGATTAATAATCACCAATAGATGTATTTCATGCTAAACCAGCACTCATCAGTTGGTCCAGATTATTATCTCCCACACATATATATAATCAATGATCAGTTTATATTAAGATATCAAATCTTCATACTTTAATGGACAGGCTTCAATTTTCTGCAACCTCCAACTGCCTGGTTTTCAAATATTTACATATCAAGCTTGTATCCTGTCCATCCCTCTTATATGTATTTAATGGATACTGTCCTATACATGAGGGGTCAGAATGACTTCAGGTCAACATGGGCATGGCAATAATATTAGCATTAGCATGGGATTTGAGTTTTGATCATCAGATTTTCAATGATATGGATGGCTGAAAAGTTGGAGGTTGCAGAGAATTGAAGCCTGCCCATTAAAGTATGAAGATTTGCTATCTTAATATAAACTGAGCATTGATTATATATATGTGTGGGAGATGATAATCTGGACCAACTGATGAGTGCTGGTTTAGCATGAAATATGTATATTGGTGATTATTAATCTTTTCTACATGTGTGTGGTCATATATATCAGTTGTATGAGATAGTGTGGATAGTTGCAGGGTGCTTGAAAATCTGAGTTCAAATCCTCTATACTTACAATTAAGCTCCCAGGTTTGTGAAGAGTGCCTGGTTGTCAAATATTTACATATCAAGCTTGTATCCTGTCCATCCCTCTTATATGTACATGGGCATAGCAATAATATTAGCATCAGCATGGTATTTGAGTTTTCATCATCAGATTTTCAATGATATGGATGGCTGAAAAGTTGGAGGTTGCAGAGAATTGAAGTGTGTCCATTAAAGTATGAAGATTTACTATCTTAATATAAACTGAGCATTGATTACATATATGTATGGGAGATGATAATCTGGACCAACTGATGAGTGCTGGTTTAGCATGAAATACATATATTGGTGATTATAAATCTTTTCTACATGTGTGTGGTCATATATATCAGTTGTATGAGATAGTGTGGATAGTTGCAGGGTGCTTGAAAATCTGAGTTCAAATCCTCTATACTTACAATTAAGCTCCCAGGTTTGTGAAGAGTGCCTGGTTGTCAAATATTTACATATCAAGCTTGTATCCTGTCCATCCCTCTTATATGTATTTAATGGATACTGTCCTATACACGAGGGGTCAGAGTGACTTCAGGTCAACATGGGCATAGCAATAATATTAGCATCAGCATGGTATTTGAGTTTTCATCATCAGATTTTCAATGATATGGATGGCTGAAAAGTTGGAGGTTGCAGAGAATTGAAGTGTGTCCATTAAAGTATGAAGATTTACTATCTTAATATAAACTGAGCATTGATTATATATATATGTATGGGAGATGATAATCTGGACCAACTGATGAGTGCTGGTTTAGCATGAAATACATATATTGGTGATTATAAATCTTTTCTACATGTGTGTGGTCATATATATCAGTTGTATGAGATAGTGTGGATAGTTGCAGGGTGCTTGAAAATCTGAGTTCAAATCCTCTATATTTATAGATATAAACTAAATTCTATGCCATTCTCAGCTCAAAGCATATAAAATGTCTAAAATAGTCATAAAAATATATGTAAACATATATTAGATATAGGTCCTAAAATTTGTATGTAATTTAAAAACAATTAATATGGATTTGAATATATATGTTAAAGACCTTTATGAAATTTAGATAATGAAAAATTTAAATATTTTTTGCAGAATGTCAAAAAAGATGATCCTGTTTTACTTTCTCATTCCTATAAAAATGCAGCTCTCTTAAATCCATATAGCAACTTGGATTTGAAATAAATAGGACCTTCTATAGGTTAATGAAGAAACTTGTTTAGCCTCAAGGAGATTTTCTTACTAACAATTGATAGTTTCCTGCCAACAACAAAATCTCAAACAAAAATGCTATTATAAGTTGAATGAAAAAATTGATATGGCTTCAGAGATAGTCAACTAATAGTAACTGATAATTTCTTGATAACATCAAAGGTTATTTCTATTTAAATGGTATTACCTCCTAATATTTATTCCTCATGTATAACAATCTATGGAAATATTTAATTCAACATAAATATAAAATGTAAAATCCAAAGTTGAAAAATCTTTCAATACAAGTAATATAAAATTTTACTTTGTATGTTTACATACAAAATGTTTCAATACATAAATTACATTTCCATTAAAGATTGTAATATTGGCTTGCTGTAAATTACAAGATTTTGCATAAGTTAATGTGTGAATGAAATAATGGACTTAAAAGGTGAAGAGAGTATTAACTCACACTCTCAAATCAAAATGCTTCAGATTGGCCTATATAAGTGTAAAATTAGGTTAAAAATAAAATAGCCATTCTTAGCTTTATAAAGTTGCTATCTTGTGTTGAAGTTTGAGAGATACCTCTATAGTCAAAAACAACATCATTTGACTATTATAAACGTTCAAGGTGCATATGATAAAGGTTAAAGCCTTTCTCTAAATTACTTTGTTATAATAAATGTAATATCTTATTTTATTGATTATTAATTAATTAAAAAAATTATTTTTCTCAATTTTTAGAACATAATAGAAAAAGTAAAGGAACAAAGAATTCATATTACAATTCAACCAAATCTTAGAATAAATAATCCTTCAACCAAGACTCTTTTTAAAGTTATATGATAGAAGTTGGCATCTAAAATTTACAATGATTTTAGTATTTCTATTGTAAAATGTGAGAACTATGATGAAAAAAGTCAGAAGATAAGCCCTCTTCATCTTAATAACATGCATTGAAAAATGAACAGGAAGTGAAAAATATGCATAAATCTCAAGAAACTAGGAATGCTAATTTAAAGAAAAAGATATATTAATCTTTAACAGGTTAAAATATGTATCTGGACAAAATATGATGTGTATTTTACTAAATGATTAGGAATAATTATTTAAACTATTTTATGAAATGATTGGTGTCAAAGTTATATGTAAAGAAAATTTGAGACTTATAAATCTGAACATAATTTATAATATATGCAGTTAGTTTTATCCACAGATTTATATTATATCCATAAAACCTTGAAAATAATTATCATATATGCAGCAGTGATTAATAAAAGAATGAGTCAGTCGGTGGAATTGTTATCTAATATTAAATGTACAATGAATATAAAAATAGTAAAAGGATTAAAATTTAATATATTAATATTTAAAAAAGATTTATTAATGTTTGTTATTTTTTAAATTGGCAAAAGTTTTCCATATATGCATTAATTATATATTTTATTATTACTATCATTTACATTCTTTATCATTTTTACAATGCTTTTTACAACCAACTATTGGTGTTTTCGATTGCCCCAGCAATCTTCTTCAGAACTATAACAAACACATGAATACATATAATACATGAACATATATAATTTACATTTTATTTATAGTATATAATGCTGTCATTATTTTGTGTAATAATATTTGTTCACTTTGGACTTCCATTTACATACTTAATTATGTATTTGTATGTATTTACTTTGTCAAGTGAGTTATGATAAATTGCATGCAGTCTATAACATTAATTTAAATTGAACATCTGACTATTATTAATTTTTAAATTTATTATTTTTGATTTAAAAATGAATAATATTTGAAGTAGGTAATGGATGAGAAATTACATATTTGCAGGGACATTCCAGAATATTGGTGGATATTCTATTAATTAATTTAATACCTAACACTAAATATAAAATGAATCTAAAATGAAATAAATTAATGAATTCCTAATATTAAATATAAGATATGTACACAGCAATGAGTGAATCACAATTTCATATTAAATGTTGGATTATTATAAAAACGATAGAGCAATGAAAATTGAATAATGGGTGTTGACATTTAAAAAAATTTTTGTTAATGTTTATTACTTAATTAAAATATTCAGATATAATCTTTTATCATATCCATGCTAGATGATTTTATACTTGCCATTATTCTTTTGTGTATGTTTTTGTAATAAAAATTTTATGAATTAACCCATTTCAGATCCATATGTCTATATAAATGAATGAATTTGTATTGAAAATATCAGTTTTCATTTTGGATTCATAGCTTTATTGTTAACTAAAAAGGTAAAAGATGTTTGCTGGATGGTTGCATTAAATCCTAAGAACTAAGTGCAAAGCTCTCAGATCCAAAACTCATCACTGATGAAGGCTACAAATCAGAAACCAGTCTGGGGATATTAGGTGAGTAGGAACTACATAGGAATTTTATATGCAAAGCTTTTTGCAACCATTGATTATTATAGCTTGCACTAGGTGGCACTCCTGTATGAAAAGTTTGTCACTGTTTTGACCTTTTCACTGAAAATTAAATATAATTAAGAGACTTAAATTGTTTATATATATGTATATAATCTTTCATTTGAAAAGACCTTACATAAAAATTGTAAATATTTTCAAAAATAATTAGTATGTTAAAAAACTTATATAATTGTTTTAAAAATAAAATAAATTTAATATTTATTATGCATTTAATTTAAAATGGGAAATATAAAAACCTTAGACTGGGGTTTTAAAATATTGTTTCTTTTTTACACATGCCTTGATTGAATTCTCAAAAAATATTAGTATATATAAAAATTAAATAAATTTTATTCTTATTAATAAAAATATCATTAATGTAAATATTTTTGAAATATAAAAATAAGCTTTTAAATGAAATTTAAATTCACATTTTTTTTTGCCAGGTGCATCATAAAAAATCCCCATTACTCCGTGTGAGCAAATGTATTCAGATAATTGGTCATATTTTTAAAAAATTATATCTATCTACAAAAATGAAAACAAAAATATAAATTTATATTTTTTATAAATAAAATGTTAGATTGGGAAAAAGAAGACAGAACAGGTAACTATTATAAAAATAGTATCAGTCTAAAATAGTGTCTTAATAAAGAAAATGAAATAGGAAGTGTTATTTTACATAATGTTAAGAACTAATCATGATTATATTAATTATAAAATTATGCTTACTAGATTTAATGTGTGTTAATTTTTAAGTAAGTTTACGATAATACAATGATAATTTTCTACTTAAAAACCCACTATCCCTCCCCTAAAAATATCTAAATATTTAGTACTTTCTATTGATTTGTGTGTTCTAATTTTATTAAAAAAGATTATATTTGTAGCTTTTTTGTTAACTTTAAATAGTTTATGTCTTATCGTTGTCTCAAAAAAATATAAAAGATTATTTGTTAAACTTCATATGCATCAATTTTTTGATTGTACCTCTTTGTTTATTATCTTCCATCTTTTCATTTGCCTACACAATTGTTTATATATATCAATTTTTTGATTGTACCTCTTTGTTTATTATCTTCCATCTTTTCATTTGCCTACACAATTGTTTATATATATATATTTCTAGGAGATTTGTTTTCATCAGAAAATGCAGCCATAATAAAAACGAGACCTCTGATAGAAATATTAAAAACAAAGTAGCATATATATATATGTGTGTGTGCGCGTGCGTGCGTGTATATAATAAATCACAACAAGGGTGATGTATGTAATAATCAATAGCTACACTGTAAAATTAAATAAGCAAAGAAGTAATTTTCAAAATTCATGTGTAGTGAGGAGAGGATGGCCTGAAACTTTTATGTAAGGATGAAGTACTTAGAAATTAAAAAAAGTTGTTTGGGTATGTTATATTTTATAAGTATTCTTTATTTATCGAAATAAAGTTTATTGCAGTATACTAAATGATGTTGTATAAGATAATATAACTCAGATAGAGATCATCTCCATATGATATAAGAACAAAATGAAAAGGAGTGAACATATATCTTCATCGTTTGTTAAGTTAATTTCATTCTGCAATGTAACCATTACATATTGCATATGTATAAAATATCAGATGTAAAAATCAATGGTAATAATTTGTTGTTGTTGGGTTTTTTTTTTTAATTATTCAATTCTGTAAATATTGAGTAGATCTAATATTAGTCAGACACTTTAAGATAAAATAGTATAAATAACATAACGTGCATGATTTCAGCATTTTTAAGTTATTTTTTATATTATAAACTAAAAATAATCTTTAATCACAAATATATATTATTCCAGATTAGTAAGTGAGTCAGTTAAGATCAGAAATAAATGAATATTGATTTTTCTTTTACCATAATAATTTTATTATTAAGGTTTTGAGTAGCGAATTGTTATAAATAAAAGAATGGTTTGAGTTATTTCTTCTCAATGCAAATACAATTTTTAAAATAAAGACATTATTTTAAAGAGTTGTGCTTTTACTAATGTTTTGATACTTGAATAAACAAAAGTTGAAATTGGTTTTAAAAACGTAGATGAGAATTATAACGATATTGAAAATCAATCCGATTAACTTTAAAGTAGATTAAAAGTGATATTAAATTTTGATCTTAATCGAAATTACTATAATATATTAATATTTTGGTAATAATATATTTCTATATGATCATTAAATTAGTTGTTTGACTTACTAATATACAATAAAATCCTAATGAATAGCCGTTGTTGGTTCAATCCTTGAATAAGAAAGAAGAAGAAAATATTCTGGACACTTAAAATAAAAATCCTAGACTACATTAATTATAAATACTTGGCTGCAGTATTATAAATATTGACAGAGTTTTCAAGTTTCGTAGATCTTAGAAGTATCCTCAAGACAATTGAAATATAAAATTAAAATGAATCTATTAGTGATGTTGTAAAATGTAATATGCTGTCATGCAGAGAGATAGAACTCAAAAGAGAAAGTTAACCGGAAAAAAGTGCAACCAGTTATTTTTAGTTTTTGAATATTACATTGTTTCACAATCAATTAATCACTAATTTTTTAAAAAATCTTTGGTATAGAACTGTCATAAAGTGATGGATTCAAGAGCTAAAGGTGTTTTGATTAATGTTCTAACAAACATTTCTGGTGCATGAAAATTACGCGAACTTCTGACCAAACAAACCATTTTATTATTTTATATATAGTTTGATGGCCATTTAAAAAATAAATGAAGATTAAAAATTTGACACAAGAAAAAAAAGTGAAAATGCATCCAATCTCTTCTGGATCATATCTCTTTCTGGATATTAGAAGTGAACTAAAAATAATAACAATAAAAAAATAAACCAGAGGCTCGTCATTTAGAGGGGTAGATACTTCTACCACTAGTAAAAAAGCTGCATAATATTAAGAATGTTTTTTTTAGTTTTTCCAATCAATGCATTAACATTCATTTAATGAACCTACAGTTGTGAACCATCTTTATTTCTTCTTTTAGTTAATAATAGTATAAATATTTGCAGTCTAATACATTATGGATATGATGAAATAGTTAGAGAAAGAAAAAATCTTAAACCTGCTTATGATCTGAAATTTCAAAGATCCAACTATTCTAGATGGAAATCTCAGTTCTTGAAAATGGCAGGTGCATATGCTAGCCACCATTCTTAACGCTCAGAGCAAAACAACAGCACAAAGAAATTATATGTATATATAATGTGTGTGTGTGTGATTGATTTAAAATTCATTTTTTCTACCATATGCATTTCAAAAAGCTCTCTCTATATAAAAAAATAAGGCAACAAGAAAAGATGGGATCAATTGTTACTTGTAAAAATATTTTCTTATGCTAGATTAGAGATTATTTTATCACCTATGATTATCTTAATCTCTATGTACTGAATATATATTAAGCATTCTAAGAATTTACATTATATATTTTCGCTGTTTGAATTGATGTAGACTATGTTTAAATTGACAAAATAGTCAGTCATGTCAAATATCAATAAATTTACAATATGTTTAAAATAAAATGTGTGATTGATTTAATAATTATTTTTTCTAGCCTATTTCAAACAAATCTATTATCCATATAATAAAATAATGAAAGGTAATGGGACTGATCTTATCTCATAAAATTATTGACTTCTATTGTGACTAGAGATTATTTTAATGACCTTTTGTACCAGTTACATGAGTTTCAATCTCAGTGTATTATATATATATAATAAGTGTAATAATGATAAAGGTTAAATGAGTTTGTAAGTCATAATTAAAATCCAGTCATCACTTAGACAATCCCAATACCAATAACAATCAACAATTTTAAACTGTTGACAAGGCAACCTCCTTTCAACCTTTATTCCACCTTTATTATTGGAAGGAGGTTGCCTCAACAACAATTTAAAATTGTTGATTGTTATTGATATTGGGATTGTTTAAGCATTGACTGTTTTTAATGATATATATATATATATATGTTAGTCTATTCATTCTCCACTCTATTTTAAGCAAATGATGTACATGACCACACACATATGGAAAGAGTATGTGATCCCCAATATATATATATATATGTTAAAACGAAGATTTGCACGGGTTAAATATATAAAATACATATTTTGCGGATTCATCCGTGTTAAAAACTTTTAATATCAATATACTGACGTTTCGACTTGGTCACACAAGCCATCCACAGAGTTATAAAAAGGTAGAAAGACGGTTGTAGAGGCACTACAATCACTGGTTTGAATAAAACATTAAAAATCCCACCAATAGCAAAAATGTTAAATTTAAGAATGTTTTTTAAAGAAATCTTTCCAAATAGGAGGAAGTTTGCACGTATCATCTCGCTTATTGATACAATCTGGCCTTTTAAGTATCTCAATGGCTTCTCTGATTTTGCATTGGTAGAGATTATCACATCTGGATATGATCCTGGTACTAGAAAAATCTATTTTATGACCTGAATCTATAGTATGGAGTGAGAGTGCTGATGATGATGAGTGTTGTTTAACTGCATTAGCATGCTCATCTCTCCTAACACTGATGCGACGATTACTCATACCTATGTAAGAAGCTTTACAATTTTTACATGAGATTTGATAGACACCATGAGATTCAAGAGGGATTGAATCCTTAGGCTTGGTTATTATATTGCTGATCTTTTGATGAGCAGAAAATGCTGTATCTATATTATAGCATTTTAATATACGTCCGATACTGTCTGTAGTTCCTTTTACATATGGAACACAAATCCTAATAGCTGACTTATCATCTTTTTGTTTCCTATTTTGTCTATTTTGGGCTTGAAATAAGGCTTTTTTTATAAATTTGTAATTATAACTATTTGCTAATAAAACACTATTAATATGATTTATTTCTTCTTTCAGATGTGTGTCATCTGAAAGGTTAATTGCTCTATTTAAAAGAGTTTTGGCTATAGAAACTATCTGAGTTGGGTGATGATGAGAATGGAAATGTAAATATCTGTCTGTGTGTGTATCCTTTCTGTAAATAGAAAAAGATAATCTATTTGGTGTTCTGGTGACTAGAACATCAAGAAAAGGGAGTTTTCCATCAGACTCTGTCTCCATTGTAAATTTAATATGAGGATGCATATTATTTAAATGTAAGAAAAAATCATCTAATGTATTTTTTCCATGTTGCCATATGACAAAAGTGTCATCTATGTATCTGAGCCAAATGAGAGGTTTTAAAGATGATGATTCTAAAGCACGAGTTTCTATATATTCCATGAATAAATCAGCTATTTCTCCTGAGATAGGTGAGCCCATAGGAGTACCAAAAACTTGTCTGTAATGCTGTCCATTGTATACAAAATATGTATTTAAGAGACAATGTTTAATCAAAGCAATAATATGGTCTGGTAAATTGCAAAGTTGTGAGATTATATTTAAAGCTTCATCAATTGGAATGTTTGTAAACAAAGACATGACATCAAAACTGACCAGAATGTCACTAGCATTAATTTTTAAACTTTTTAAAACAGAAATAAAATGAAGAGAGTTTTTAATATATGATTTAATAGATGGGATTGTAGGTTTAATGAAATCCGATAAGTATCTAGCTAAAATATGAGTTGGAGAACCTATTGCACTTACTATTGGACGAAGAGGGGTATCTGGTTTGTGAATTTTTGGAAGTCCATAAAATTTTGGACAGACACAAGATTTTTCACAAGGGATTATTTTATTTTTTATCTCTGTTTCAATAGGTGATTTATTAATAATAGCTTTTGTTGTTTTTTCCAAATATGTAGTATGATCTCTTTTTGATAGTTTATAAGTTTTATCACTAAGCAGATCTAAAATTTTATCTCTCTTCATTTTATTTCTGTTTTAAAAAGTTTAAAAATTAATGCTAGTGACATTCTGGTCAGTTTTGATGTCATGTCTTTGTTTACAAACATTCCAATTGATGAAGCTTTAAATATAATCTCACAACGTTGCAATTTACCAGACCATATTATTGCTTTGATTAAACATTGTCTCTTAAATACATATTTTGTATACAATGGACAGCATTACAGACAAGTTTTTGGTACTCCTATGGGCTCACCTATCTCAGGAGTAATAGCTGATTTATTCATGGAATATATAGAAACTCGTGCTTTAGAATCATCATCTTTAAAACCTCTCATTTGGCTCAGATATATAGATGACACTTTTGTCATATGGCAACATGGAAAAAATACATTAGATGATTTTTTCTTACATTTAAATAATATGCATCCTCATATTAAATTTACAATGGAGACAGAGTCTGATGGAAAACTCCCTTTTCTTGATGTTCTAGTCGGAAGAGCACCAAATAGTTTATCTTTTTCTATTTACAGAAAGGATACACACACAGACAGATATTTACATTTCCATTCTCATCATCACCCAACTCAGATAGTTTCTGTAGCCAAAACTCTTTTAAATAGAGCAATTAACCTTTCAGATGACACACATCTGAAAGAAGAAATAAATCATATTAATAGTGTTTTATTAGCAAATAGTTATAATTACAAATTTATAAAAAAAGCCTTATTTCAAGCCCAAAATAGACAAAATAGGAAACAAAAAGATGATAAGTCAGCTATTAGGATTTGTGTTCCATATGTAAAAGAAACTACAGACAGTATCGGACGTATATTAAAACGCTATAATATAGATACAGCATTTTCTGCTCATCAAAAGATCAGCAATATAATAACCAAGCCTAAGGATTCAATCCCTCTTGAATCTCATGGTGTCTATCAAATCTCATGTAAAAATTGTAAAGCTTCTTACATAGGTATGAGTAATCGTCGCATCAGTGTTAGGAGAGATGAGCATGCTAATGCAGTTAAACAACACTCATCATCATCAGCACTCTCACTCCATACTATAGATTCAGGTCATAAAATAGATTTTTCTAGTACCAGGATCATATCCAGATGTGATAATCTCTACCAATGCAAAATCAGAGAAGCCATTGAGATACTTAAAAGGCCAGATTGTATCAATAAGCGAGATGATACGTGCAAACTTCCTCCTATTTGGAAAGATTTCTTTAAAAAACATTCTTAAATTTAACATTTTTGCTATTGGTGGGATTTTTAATGTTTTATTCAAACCAGTGATTGTAGCGCCTCTACAACCGTCTTTCTACCTTTTTATAACTCTGTGGATGGCTTGTGTGACCAAGTCGAAACTTCAGTATATTGATATTAAAAGTTTTTAACACGAATGAACCCGCAAAATATGTATTTTATATAT
>JAQFVV010002781.1:0-19321 GCA_028023455.1 Epiperipatus broadwayi | reverse complement strand
ATATATATATATATATTGTGAGGTTTAAATATTTTTGAGACTTTTTATTATAGCACGTTGTGTTATCAAAGCTATGCAGGCGTAAAGACCCACCCAGAACATGTAATACCAAACTTCAAATCTAAAAAAAAATATTATTTTTGGTGATGGAGAGATGTATTTATTATGGAATGAAAATATGAAAAATAATCTTAAAACATTTTAAATGGTGAGCTGTAACAAAGTTTTCGCTTTAGGTTTTGTTTCAACTTAAAAAAAAGATGACCAACTGTAAGATAAAGTTTTAGCTTTATCTAAAAATTGAAAACTGTAAGTTTAACCTTACACTTTAAATATTATTAAAAGAAACATATACAAGTTTTAGCAAATAAAAAATCACAAATATATAAAGTTTTAGCTGTAAATATATCTTTAAACAAAACCGTTTTATTTACAAATGATGATAGAGATAAAACCTTGTGTTACAATTAACACCATTTAAATATTGTTTCAGGTTTCTTTTTCATATTTTTCCTATTTCCATAAAGAATATATCACTTTGCTTTATTAGAAATTAGATGTGTTTTTTTTATTTGTAATTTGGTATTACATTTTCTGGCTGTTTATAATTGCACAATGTGCCAGAAATAAAAACTAACAAAAAGTACTGCAAAAACTCAAGCTTGTTAGTTTTTTATTTGGGAGTGAAATGCGATGCGATTTTCCTTCTTCCATAATGAATATATATCTCCATTGATAGTACAAAATCACTAAAAGTAGAAAACACAAAATTGGCAATGTGTATATATTTGATGTGGATAGGTCATGCCAGGATTCTACAATGACATAACATCACAAACGAAAACTCAGTAATTATTGCCAGATGAAAACATCATGAAAATAATACGTCATAGAAGGAATAATACCAAAATATCCAAACCACTTGTACTGAATGTTTCTAAAAACAGAATGATTCAAAAAAGACATACTATTATATACACTTTATTGGATTTTTGTATAAATAGTGTTTTACTTCACAAAACCCAGTAAGTCTTAATATTGCCTTTTTATATAAAAACTTTCTATTTTTAGAAGTTTCAAATCGCTGTAAGGCATATGTAATATTAGACCTTTTTAAGGCATTACAGATGTAAATAAATTTATTTATTCATACAATTAAGTCTCTTTTTTATTAAAAAACTTTATTAATATCAAGCTATAATATATTTATAATGATTCTATTCAAGGACCAACCAATCAATTGGCAGCTGAATAATTGTTGGTATTAAATAAAGGAAACAATAATAGCAGTATAACAATAAATTTAAGAGATTATTTACTTTGAATAATGATAATATTATTTGTAAAATTTAGTAATTTAATGGCTATTTGCTAGTTGAAAATAATATCACTTGATTCGTATCTATGTAGAGATTTAATACATATAAATGGCTCTTTAACTCTGTAATTTTTAAGTACATTATTGATTATACCTATGGTCAAATTAAATTCTTCATGAGAGTTCTTATTCTTATAGCTTCTCCTTTACTTTTATTGCATTTTTCTTCTTATATTCATATATATTACTTTATTATAACTCTTCTCTTACACAATAAAATGCAATAAAGGAGGAATTATATATAAACAATTGCATCCAAGTGTATAAGGGAGAAGTTATAATAGTGTAATATATATGATTACAGTTCTTCTTGACTAATTTCTAGAACAAGCAGCACTGACCACAGAACGTAACTTAACCTCTGTATATAATTTATCAGTTGCTGCACTTTTTGCACTGCTCAATTTCTACACCTTTTATTTTTTTTCCTTTTTAATCCATTCTTCTTTTACATATTTTATTATCAGTTTTGCAATTTGCATAAACTCAAATTTTATTTACATACAAATTAGCATATTGTTTCTTGCAGCTATTGAATTATTATTTTTCTTCGTATCAATTAATTATTTTTTTCTGGAATACTCTAGCAATATTTTTTTTTTTAAATCATACATACACATATATTTACATTTTAAATAAAATATGCATAAAAACATCCAGCATCCATCCTTCTACTTCAAAAACGTGTTCATTTTATTTACAGAAAAAAAAAGTGTAGTTTGTACTTTATTTACAATATAATCTTATAATTTTAGCAGTATCCTCTATAGTCGGGTAAGCCTTGTTGAAGATAGATATCATTCGTCTTCCTTATCTCTATAACATTTTTTCTTGGGTCGTTATTTAATTCAATAAATTCTATTTAAACTGGAAAGCTAATTAATGTTTTCAGATCAGTTTCATCAGAAACACCAGTGTTAATTCCTATTTCTGTGGTCTGAATAACCGCTATAACATCTAAAGTTTCTATTCTCCATACTTCAATATGGTTTATGCAACATCTCAAAATTCTACAATCTTCTAATTTTATTTCAAATATTTTTGAAGATACTATATTGTAATTACTCTTGGTAGCCATTTCCTTTTTAATATATCTTTAATCCCTACATTTTGATTAACCTTAAATTTTACTTTTCCAAATATGGTTTTTCTTCCATTTTTGTTTGGAATTAATGTAGACAAATGTATTCTCAGACTTCTTTGTTACCATACTGAGTATGAAATGTTGATAATACATGGCAGCTATAATTGCTTTGGATGTGTCTGCATTTTTTTCTTTGTTTAGTGCAATTTTCAACTGTTGTACTGTCTTTTCCGATATTTCATTAGACTATCAGTAATAAGCTGGTGTCTATATGTGCCGTGTCCCTTTCGGAGCAAGGAAGATTTCGAATTTCTCTGAATTAAAGCCAGTTATGGTATTTATCATTATATTCTCTGGATAACTGTATGTTTGCAAAAACTTCGAACATTTATTACACTTTCTGTATATGTGTGTTTTACTACATGATATTTAATTCATTTTGAATATACATCTATGGTTACATAAAATAGTTTCCCATGAAACAATCCTACATGGGGTAAATAAACTCATTGCCAATCTTCCATAGATTCAGACCAGGCTTTACATTTCATATCCAAAATTTGTTGTGCTTTAAAATGCTTGACAATTTTTTATGGTCTTCTAAATGTCACCATTCCAACTTGGCTACCAAATGTAATTGCACTCTAATTCCTTCGTGCAGACAATACTGAAGTGCTTTTATGTAGTAGGCATAGAATATGTTTCTACCTTCAGATGGTATCACTTGGTGCATCATAAGAATATAATTATGGTCTGTTAATAAATCTTCTGGACTATTTCATTTACGGATACATTATCTGATCATTTAAATAATTATCCATATTTTATCCATATTCTAATGATGATATTATCTTTATTTTTATCTGTACATTCTGCTATGACTTTTTTATTAATATTTTCTAACTTTAAAACATGTATATAGTCTATCTCTTATACACAAGGCTTTCGTGTACTCTTGTTAGAAAACTTTCATCTGTTTTTCTGGTTTATAACACTATTGTTATTCATAAAATTCTAAAATATGTATCCCCAGAGGCAGGACAACATTTTTCAAATACTGGTGGTTTTTTTTAAGGGTCATAGCATTGGCCGGGATGCGAATCTGCAACCTGGGCAACTGCCTACAAGTGCAAGGCAGTCGTGCTGACCTCTCGACCACCAATGCAAGTTGCTTCAAATATTGGGTTCAACTTCCATTTATTTAAAAACAGTGGTAAATACTTATTATGACTATTTACCACAACAGTCAATTTTAATCTTTATTTGATTTCCATTTATGGCTGGCACTACCACTGTATACTTTTTTTTTAATTTAAAAATATGTTTATTGACATAATAAAATTGTACAGATGAATAATAAATACACTTTGTTAATGTTGGCTCATCTATTGCTGACGTTGGTCTTGTAGATGTATGCCAGAGTCATTCTCTGCACTAGCAGGTTGATATATGAGTAAATACATACTATTTTGTTGGTATTGCCCACCCCTTTTGAGGTTGACCCAATAATGCTAACTTATCAGCTGGGATACATGTAGTGTGAAATAAATGCCTCTCTGGTAGAATCCAACATGTTGCAACATAGAATACTTATTCTACAATCCACTACAATGTGGATATATCAGGTCCAAAATTCATGTAGAGTCTGTGGGCCATACTAGTAGGCTCCATGTATTATTAAACAAAAATCTAAAGGATAGTATCTTGTCCTTGTTTTGAAGAGCTTTGAGCCTATCATAAAATATAGCATTGGGGTCCATGTTGGTTGTGTGAACTTTGTCCTGCACCTTGTGTACCAAAAAGTGTATAGCAGGAAGATAGATAACCTGATAACTATAAAGTCTCCAGAGAAGAGACAACACCTGATGTCCAGGATTTTATCCACTACTGAAATGCAGTGTTGAGAAATGACACTTCGAATACTGTTATAGCCTGGACATATATTTAACAGATGATTAAAGGTCTCCTCTCCTCTAGAACAGGTATGACAAATTGGGTCTATTTTATTTAGAAACCACTTATAGTATAAGAATGTATTAGTTGGCATGGAGCCCATATTCACCTTGATCAGATAATCCAAACGTTTAAGCTCCAGTAGCAGATATTTAAATATTGTGGTGATTTTATGATTGCTGCACCCTAGGTGAGCATAAATAACTGTATTTTTAGGATTCAGCGGGTGATGTGCCTGCCAGATGTTGATCTTATCATTAAACTCTGTTGTTGAGTGCCCAATTTAAAGAGATTGTTGTTTAATAATGGTGTCAAGCCATGTGTGTTTACTGGGGGAGGTCTGTCAGTAGGTATTACAGTCTCTATAATATCTGATAGAGGGTATTTTTTCCCCAGGTTTACTAAAAGTGAATGCCCTTTTTGGAAATTGATTGTCTGAATTGAATGGAGACCCATACCGTTCTGTCTTCTGTGAAACTGAAGTCTGTAGATGCTAATTGCAGTGGTCCAACCCTCCATAAGAGCTGACCACAGAGCCTCTGAATTTGTAAGCTGAATGATTTGGTAACTGTCATTATTGGCAGATAGTAATTTATGCTCAACATAATCTTCATATTAATCAGAGCAATCTTCCCTTGTAGGGACAAGTATGTCCTTGACAGCGACTGAACCACCTTAGTAGCATTGCTTATGATGGATTTTTGTAGTCAGACAGACATAGCAGTCTGTGACTTGAAGATAGGAAACCCCAGAAAACACTGAGGTTCCGCTAAAAAATTCGATAGTATTTTCCTACCAGTGTTGATGCACGAGGATGATGAGTTGTGAGGATTGATGGATAATTTATAATCTTTAGTATAATTGGTAATTATGGAATGAAGTGTCTTCAGATGTTTATGGGATGGAAGAATCACAAGTATGTCATCCATGTATGTGAAAACCTTGATGTTTTTCTTAAGCCGGGGCACACATATCCCTGAAAGCTGATCTAGCTCTTTAATCAGAGGGTCAATGTACTTTATGAACAATAGACCACTCAATGGTGATCCTTGTGGTATGGATTTTGAAGGGGCAAATCCGTCTGAGTATCATTTATGGAAATATGAATATGCCTATTATTCAGGAGATTGTCCAATATCTGAATTATCTGTTTTGATATGTCCAACTGAGATAGCAATTCAAGAAGAATGTTGACATCTACTGTATCAAAAGCATTGGACACATCCAGCTGAACTGCCACAGGCCAGGATTTTTTGTTAGATCTAATGTGATCAAGCAGAATTTTCACTTCACCAATTGCAGTCAGTGCTGATGATCCCTTCCTTGCATATTGAGAGGCCGATATATCCTATAGAATGGTATCCTGATTTTTTTCTTTTATTATACTCTCCATGACTTTGAACAAAATTGGTGTCATCGATATCGGCCTGATACTGCTAAGAGAGGTAGGATCCCAGTTCTTTTTAATGAATGGAACCATGGCGATTGGATATAGATTAGGAATTACTCTCCTTTCAATGGTGAGGTAGTTTAATATGTTTAATATAATCCTCGCAATAAAAAAATTTAAGTGAGTCAACACAAACTTCGGGATGGCATGAAGCCCAGGTGAACACTGTCAGGGAGAGCCTGCAACCTTCTGGTGATGACCTGGAGTGTAATACCATGATCTGCCTCTCCAGTTGTGCCCACCCACTCCAAGGCAGGGTTTGTGCAGTGACCAAATAGCAGGTTTTGAAAGTGGCTCTCTATGTGTTAAATTATATTCGCACCAGTAAGGCTTCCACCACTGATGAGCAATGAAGTAGGAACTTCCTGTTTCTTCCTGGCTGCCAGAGCCCACCTGAGATATCCCTGGGTTCAGCAATGTTGAGCTGGCAGGTAATTCTTTGCATTTTTGTAGCTATTATTTCTGCTACTGCTGACTGTTTCGATCTGTATGAAGCTTTTAGTTCAAGTAAGTATTCAATGTTGTGATCCTGACCATCGAAGTTTTTAATTTTCCAATTCAGGCTGTCCAATTCATGCATCAGTGTGGTTGCTCCCTTAAGCTTGAAGGTGTATTGAGTAATCAGTGACTGAATAATGCCTATAAATGTAGTCCAGGACTCGATTGGGTGTAGGTTTATGAGGTTCACCTTGTGAAAAAGAATGTAGGCCTCTGAGAAAAATGCCTCAGTGGTGTTGGGTTTTAGTGAACATTTCTGAGACTCCAGTTGACTTTAATTTGTTGAAATTTGTTTAGCTCTAGGGATGCCATAATCACAAAATGATCCGAAAAGGCTGTCGGTTGCAGTCTAGCCTCTATCCCATAGTGCAATTAGGCTGAGTAAAACATTAGATCAATGAGTGTGTGACTGTTTTTTGTATAGAATGAAAATGCATCAGGTGGAAAAAATCCCCTCCCATTGAGAAATACTTTGTTGAGTAGGGGTAAATATTTCTTTGTGAAGGACTCATAGGAGATGTTAAAGTCACTGAGTAGAATGGTAGGTGCATTGTTATTATTAGTAATTAGGTTAATTGTGTGGACTATTTTCAGCAGTGTTGCATGAACATTGGGGCTGTATACATAAATCACATTGAAAGTATTCAAGGAGAAGGTAAACTCCATGGCAATTAGGTTCTGATCTAGATAAATTATTCTGAAGGAGGTTGGAGCCAGAAGATTATTTATTATTACCCCCAAGTCCTTCCCTAGCAGCATGACCTGTAAATAATTGGGTGAATTCTATTTTACTAAGTTCTGATTTTATGAAGTAGTTCGAGTTTAGGTGATATGTTATTTCCCCTATGAATAACATGTGTGGTGAGTTTTGCTTAAGGAAATGCCTGATGGCATTAATATGACTGAGGAAATTTATACCTCAGACATTGACAGCAGAGATTAAACATTTATTGTTATCCATTGCAAGATGGCCCACTAGATTCCACTGCAGGCGGTCAATGAAGTATTAGCAGACTTTTTTTTATTAATTTCCTTGCAGATGTTTGGAGGGATGTTTAAATCTGAAGTGAGGAGATCCACAGGCAAACCATTGGTAGGATAACTAGTTACCAAATCAGATGGAAGATTAATCTTGCATTTCTTTTCTGTGGCTCCTTTATGCTTATTGTTAGTTGCATTTGATATTGTGGGTTTAGATTTTTGCCTCAGTGGGAATGCCATCTCTTCTTCTCCTGAGCTAGGACTAGATACAACCCATATTTTTCTTTTGTGACTGGTTAATTTGACTTTTACCTTTTTACAAATACTTATCGAATCTTTCATTGCTAATAATGATATGACTACCCTAGTGTTGATCCTATTTGTATATTTTGGCCATAGACTTTCATGTTTAACTTATGCATCACTATTTTTCAATATGTTCACTGTTGCAAACTTGTTAGAGATTCCTCTTCTCAATTTACTTTCTTGTTGTACATCTTGATTTGTCATTCATCCTTTGCATAACTTTGACAAATGATCTTCCAAATGACAGTTAAAATAGTTTCCATTTAAATATACATTTACATTTTTCACATTCTATTTCCCACTGCAATAACGAGTAAGATGGATCTTTGTTATCTTTTAGGCATGTCTTATTGCTGTGCCACATTTACACTCATTTCCAAAATACTGTACACTGTCACATTTTACAAGCTTCAACATGGTCTACAATGACCTAATGAACAAATACCTATTTATTAGTGATTTTGTAAGTTAATTCCATCTCACTTAGTATTGTCTCTCCAAGCGTATGTTTCTTATCCCTCATAATAAATGTTTTTTTTTCCTCAGTGATGAAAGTTTATTCATCAAAAAAAGTACAAATACAGTTAAATAAAAGGTTTACAAAGAATGGTAAAAAAGAAATTAAGAAGCAACAATGTGAAAGTGGAATGATACATATGAAAAGGGAAAGGGATGTCGAAAGGGTGTGTATTAACCATTAAAGACAAATAAATATTACAATTAAGAATTAATTGTAAAGTATAGAGTTTAAATATGAGTAGCATTTTAGAAGTACAATATTGAGAAATCCAATTTGCGATGAATAAGTTGAAAATAGGAAAACCCTTGGAGATAACACCATTGGAAATAATAAATTTAAATGGGGTGAAACACTTGCAATTAAAATCATTAGACCAAACTGCAGTTTAATTTGCAATAATACTTGGATAGTTGAGTGTAATGAAAATTGTAATTAAAAGGTACAAATAGGTTAAAGTCTAGGATTCAAATATGAATAGTGTTTTAGGAGTCTAGAATTCAAATATGAAAAGTGTTTTAGGAGTACAACATTGGAAAATCTAATTTGTGAGATATGTTGAGAAATAGAAAAACACTTGGAGATAGCAGAAAATAAGAAATAAACCAATCTACTGTTCAGTTCCTCCAAATGACCTCGAATATTTTCACAAGAGAGCAATCCTGAATACTTTGGAAAAACTATGGAGAACAAGGAAAAAAATCCAAGCTTCAAAATGTCTCTATTGAAAACCATTCTAATCCATCATGAAAATCACATGAACAGCAAAAGGCCAGCCCTGTAAATAACATTAGAAGTAATAACATTAAATAATGTGAATTACTTGCAATTAGAATCATGAGGCCAAACTGCACCTTATTTTGCAATAATACATGGATAAAATTATTCATGATGATAACATTAAAGAATCACCATATATAACATTATTTTTCTTATCTCGTGAATGAGAAAAACCAACGTTGGCAACGATCACCACAGCGCCCTCATCTCAGCCCCTTTCATCAAAAAAACTATAATTTAGGCCCTGGGGATCCCCCCCAACAACTAGACTCCTTCATTTATTCAACAAAATTAGGTGAAATAAAAAATTTCATTAAAAGGTAAAATCTCTGTAGAAATCTTTTGTAATTTCAATTTCTGCCATATATTTACGTAGCATTGTCATAAAAGTTTATTTTTTTCTTACTTGTGATTACATTGTTGATATAGCTTGAATATGAAAAGAGATCTAAGAAACTCCCCTTTTTAATAGTGATAGTTTTAGAGAAATGTAATCCCCTAAACTAGGAAAAAGGGAATGAAACAGGGAGCCAGAAACAGTGTTAACTGGAGTCCTTGGCTCTCTCTAGTAACTATTTTAGTAACATTTAATCGATATATGTCTTAAATTTGAAAATTTTCTCCAATATTTATAGGAACAAGTTGTATTCATGCATGGGTTTATTTTGTGGCTGCATTCTACCACAAAAACTAAGATGCACTATAACTTTGAGTTTATAGATTTAATTTTGTTAATAATTTCTCAAAGGATATATCTTCAGGTGGCTTTAGATCACCTAAATGATTTACCACATTTAATACATGTTTGTCTGTAGTTTTACAACTTTATCATATTGTACTCCAATAACAAAATTGTTATTTACCCATATTTTTATATTAAATTTTATTGTCATGATTTGCATTTTCATTTCAACTACAGTGCTAAAATATAGCACACAAATTAAATCCCCTTGTTACACTGTCACATTTAATATTTCCTTGCGTTTTTGTTGACTACATCACATAATACATACAGTTCCAACCTATCTATTTGCAGTTGGATAATTTTTGATGTTAATACTGTTGCAAATATTTGCAAAAAGTCATTCTCATATCATCAGTATCACAGAAAACTATGATTTGGTTCAAGGATAACCACTATTATCATGTCCACTACTATCTGATTATCAAGGAGAGCTGTACATACATAATATGATGAAATCATTTAAATCTGCTGCTATTTTCATAGTCAGATCATTAATAGAAATGGAATATTTTACTAAGAAGCAGCTAAAGGATACTGAAAATATTAATTTTGTTTGTCAAAGTTCGTGGTCGATCTCTAAATATTGAGATGCTAGAATAAATTGTTATGTAAATATTGAGCAGTATTGCTTGTTCGTAGTATCTTATTGTCTATTGTAAAATGTATATATTTTTATTTAGTTCCATATGTCATAGCATCGGCCAGGACGCGAACCCACACCCATCTGCAACCAACTACTTGCTTGCAAGGAGGACGCGATGACCTCTCGGCTAACAACACTTGACTATTTTTATTTAGTTAACTCGTTTTTTTTTTAATTTCCCAATTTTATTAATAACAACAGATTTACAAATTTTGTTTTTAATTTCAGAAGTTTAGAAATAGTTATCTTAAGAAATTTATTGTTTTCTAATTATTGTTCAAAGGTTACAATCAATGCATATACTAAATACGGAATACATAAGTGGGGCCAATGTCTGTAAGACCCTAAGCATAGGTTGATTTTGTTTGCTTATTTAACAATTTAACATTTAATATTTAAAATATAATCTTTATTTGTCAAATACATTATAAATAATTAAATAAAAATAAAGACAAGACATATTAAATCCATTTCATGTGTATGTTGAGGCAAGGTAAAAAATAAACATTTAAACAATTCATGAACAATATATCACTTTTGAACATTTTCTCAAATGATAGTTTAATGATATGAATTAATTTAAAGTGACAGCTATATTCCATAAATTAAAACTAATCTCTTAATCAGTACTTACAATAAATATAATTAAGGTCTGTATATTTGTATATGTATGTAGTGCATAAATGATGATGACTTTCGGTTCCAAACAGTATATTTTTAAAAATATTGTTCAATATTCCTATTATACGTTAAATAAAATCTTTAATTTATTATGAAATTTTATAAAGTAAACATTCTCTTTATTTTTTAGCCTTTGCTGTTTGACGAAATGGCAAAGTGGTAGAAACTAGAGTTTATGCATATTAATAGTGGTCTGGCCATGTCATGTGTAGTAACTG
The DNA here is from genome assembly GCA_028023455.1 of Epiperipatus broadwayi. Taxonomy (NCBI): domain Eukaryota; kingdom Metazoa; phylum Onychophora; class Udeonychophora; order Euonychophora; family Peripatidae; genus Epiperipatus; species Epiperipatus broadwayi. Next base: position 8,087 of record JAQFVV010002781.1, on the reverse strand, counting down.
ATTGCACAATGAACTATTTAATTATTATTAATAGTTTATAGTTACACCATAACAATAAGATTTCAAACAGCCTAATGGAATATGTTAATCATCTTTTGAGTAATGTCACGTGAATAAGGACTTTTTTGTTTTAATGCAATACCATTCTAATCAATTTATTTGCTTTGGGTAGAGATATCAAATTAGTTGAAGTTCAAACATCATTTAAAAGCAGATAAACAAAAACAGTTGCAGTACCAAGTTAGATAATAAATAACGATTGCAGTCATAATACTGAGTACTGACGCTTGAAATTATAAGAGTGAACATTCAGTTCTAGAGCAATAAAATATTAATCAATAAATGTGTTCCTCCAGATTTCAAGAATCGTTTTATTGCATAAATTAATAAAAAAATATCATAATGGCAATCAGGCAATTGCATTGTTATGCCCCCAAAAATAATTTTTAAAGATCATATATATATATAATCAAAAAGTGCTACAGACAATGAGTTTTGTTACTAGAAACAACAGAAAAAATACCAAGAACAAAAGAGTGATTTATGTATTGTGTTTTGATTTGATATAAGCCTTCCAGTAAGTTCTTCAAAACAGTTTTGTGGCCATGTATGAATTGACTCATTGCTTTAAGAAGCTTATTCATTTGACAGAGCTTCTACATAGTAGGGTGATAAAAGTTGTTACTATTAATAGGAAAAAATCAGATCGTTTGAATTTAAAGTAGTCAAACATAGGCAGTTGTTAACTTAAGTTTCGTTTGCCATTTATACAACATAAATTGTGGTGCAATTTACATTCCATGTTGAAAAACTGTATCAGTATATGCTATAAATTTGATATTAGAATTTCTAATCTGAATAAACTAATGATCCTATATATCAATCAATTTAAACAATGTCAATTTGCGAATCAACATAGTTTTACTTTGTTGTTTTTAAAATGGGTATTATTGGATGATATTTTAAATTTTTTAGTTATTCTCAAAAAAAGTATCTCTGCTCTTATTATGAAATAATGCTGACTGAGACCTTACCAGTTGTAAGATTGTTTCCCCATTTTATTACTAGAAGGATATTTCATTAGACATATATATATATATATATATATGATAAACAAAAATGCAAGTTAAAAAACTTGCTAACGCTTGTATTTATGTCCACAGATGGCGTCCTACCAAAAACACCTATCAAGCGTATTTTCGTTTACATAAACGTCAGAGTAGTTAGTATTCACTATCTCTAACTATAATTCCACTTTCAGATCATGATTTCAAGCTATTTGCTATCGTCAGTGAAAGACAGGAATAAAGAAACTAGATCTAAATACAAACTCTGAGCGTTTATGAAACAATTTCTATTCAGCTTGCAAGCGTGAATTTTTTAGACACGTAATGTCTTCAAACTCAGCATAGCAAACCAGATAGCTATATGGGTCTGATCTCAGTTCAGCATCACCACATAGTAGAAGCCTCTGCAATCTATATCATTGCAAGAAAGACCTCAAAGGTACATTTATGATAAACAAAAATGCAAGTTAAAAAAAAAAACTTGCTAACGCTTGTATTTATGTCCACAGATGGCGTCCTACCAAAAACACCTATCAAGCGTATTTTCGTTTACATAAACGTCAGAGTAGTTAGTATTCACTATCTCTAACTATAATTCCACTTTCAGATCATGATTTCAAGCTATTTGCTATCGTCAGTGAAAGACAGGAATAAAGAAACTAGATCTAAATACAAACTCTGAGCGTTTATGAAACAATTTCTATTCAGCTTGCAAGCGTGAATTTTTTAGACACGTAATGTCTTCAAACTCAGCATAGCAAACCAGATAGCTATATGGGTCTGATCTCAGTTCAGCATCACCACATAGTAGAAGCCTCTGCAATCTATATCATTGCAAGAAAGACCTCAAAGGTACATTTATGATAAACAAAAATGCAAGTTTTTTAACTTGCTAACGCTTGTATTTATGTCCACAGATGGCGTCCTACCAAAAACACCTATCAAGCGTATTTTCGTTTACATAAACGTCAGAGTAGTTAGTATTCACTATCTCTAACTATAATTCCACTTTCAGATCATGATTTCAAGCTATTTGCTATCGTCAGTGAAAGACAGGAATAAAGAAACTAGATCTAAATACAAACTCTGAGCGTTTATGAAACAATTTCTATTCAGCTTGCAAGCGTGAATTTTTTAGACACGTAATGTCTTCAAACTCAGCATAGCAAACCAGATAGCTATATGGGTCTGATCTCAGTTCAGCATCACCACATAGTAGAAGCCTCTGCAATCTATATCATTGCAAGAAAGACCTCAAAGGTACATTTATGATAAACAAAAATGCAAGTTAAAAAACTTGCTAACGCTTGTATTTATGTCAGATCGGAAGATTAACAAATTTTTTTACCTTTCATTTTATTTTATGATAATTATACCTTTAGGGTATTTATTATTTTAATATATATTGAATGTTTCCTACTATGTGGGATTTTAAATTTTAGATCAATCCCAAATAAATATAGGATTAAATATACTAAATTTATTTAATAAATTCTGTGTTTATTATTTAACAATTTCAAGTGGAAAAGGATATAATTTTAAAACACGTAAGTTTATATTTTAAGATCTAGTTTTTTTATTCCTTCGTTTCACAGATAGTAGAAAATTGTTTGGAATATTTATTTGAAAGAAATATAAGAATAAGAGTTATAAAATAATAATTAATCTTAAATTTATTGAATCGTTATTTCGTTAGATTGGTGTTTTCGGTTTATTTTATTTGAGATAATAATTAAATAGTTAATATTCTTTTTTTACTTTTTTATATTTTTATTTAATGTTCGTTTGAGGTTTTTTGAAAATTAAAATGGATAAAACAAGATCTAAATATGTGAAAATGTGGATCGGTTATGAAACCCTTATAATTATGTTGTTTGTTAAGGTGATTTTTTTTACATAAGAATCTATAATTCTCGCTTAAAAATCAATATAAATTTTTGGATAAACTCTCAGTTTTGGTTTTCAAATTAGGTTTATTCCTCCCTATTTTTTATTATTGGTGGAAAATACATAGATATATTTATGTTAAAGAAAAATTATAGTTAGAGATAATGAATACTAAATTCTCTGACGTTTATGTCCACAGAACAATACGCTTTGATAGGTGTTTTTGGAGGACGCCATCTCCGTTTCCTTTTTTTCTTTCCCTGTGGACATATATATATATATATATATATATATATATATAACACTTAATGGCATATTATGTATATAATTCGTTACATAATGATTTTTTTTTAATTTTGTTTGAGAATATCTATCAACATCAATGTCTTAGGAAACTTATACATAATAAGGTGCACTTGAATTTTGAGATGTAAGGCATTCTCATGTAAATACCTTTTAAGAAACAAGTTAATATATAAGTCACTCATTATATTGATATAACTACTTTAATTAAATAAATAATATATAATTTTATACCATGTCTATTATTTGGAGGTAATGTATATATATATATATATATATATATATATATATAGCTCAATATATATATATATATATATATATTGAGCTGATATTTTAAGTCAGCTCATATATATAAGCTCACATATTTATAATTTGTCATAAATATTTTTAAAGTTAAATAGTTTGTAAAATGAAAAAAAAAAAAATTAATTAACAAATGGTTTTGATTTAATGGAAAGGGTAAAAATTTTGAACTTTTATTTTGAAATAAACAAATAAAAATGAATATAATTTATTTTAAAAAAAAATGTTAAAAGTGTTTAATTAAAAGGGAGAAAAATTCGAGAGATAAAAGGGTGGGGAAAAGAAAACAAAATTAGATTCTTGATAGTAATTATACTCTATTGTTGAAACTTTCACAAAGTAAAAATATTTGGTTAGTAATTGCTATTATGCTAATTAAAAACAAAAAGATAAGAAAGAGGGGAGATAAGATCACTTTAGAGTTAGATCAGTTGACTTGACTTTTAGAGACCAGCAAGGACAATAAAGAAAGCAGCTGTGTTTTGAACAATAAAAATTATTATTATTGAAAGTTAATTTTGCAGACTCTTGTCAAATGTATAGTGGCTAGAGTTATCACAACCTTCCCCTTTGGGGAATTGACTGCCATTCCATCTGAATGAAGCTATCGAGAGAGTTATGGAATGGAAGAAACGGATATTGCTAGCCAGACAACCAAAGGAACACTCATGGAATTCGCATGTACAAGGACAAAGGCATGACCAATGGAATGTAAAACCTATGAAAATCAGGCCACTCCGCTCTGATCGATCAGGGTAATTATAAACTTTTAATTAATGAGAACTCTAAGTAAAGCGTAATAGAACTTTATCTTTAATTTAATTTTCATTTATTATCTTTATTACAAATGTTTCAACAATAGAGGGGGGAAATAAATTTGTTTAATATTGTAATCTATTAATGTTAATTTTTGTTCAATATTTTTTTATGAAATATTGCAATAACTGTATTTTAAATTATTTAATATCTATTCGATCTAGAGAGTAACAACAGGGTGGGGTATAAAAGTGTGTCGCCAAGTAACAGAGAACCTTGGGGCGTTACTCATTTGTTAGTAGAAAATAAGGAAAGAATTGAAAGTATAAGAAAATGAAAGACACTTATACGTTCATTGTAAGATTTTTGCAATTTATTTATTTACCAAAGAAAGTGGAGTTTAAAAATAAACTTCAGGAAAGATTAAAAATACTATAAGTCGCCTTATATACATGTTTGCTAGAATTCGCAGTATTAGTGTAGGCACGAGTAAATCTATGGTAAATATTTGGGAAGCATAATTAGAAAGTAAACAGAGGGAAAATCAGAAATTGGAAGTCAGTTCTTTCTGGATCGGATAGAATTATAAGGTTAATAATAATAAATAGTAGTAAAAGAAATTAAAAGTTTTTTGTCCAACGTATTCTTGAATTCTTGAATTATTTATAATAATTAGTTAGTGTTCTTAAAGGAAAACCCTTGTGAGATTATAATCAAAGTTTATAATCAGTGAATCGTATTTCGAAAATAAATAAAGACCAGGTTTATGTAAAGTTACGTGACCAGGTTCCAAGACAGAAATCCTTGGTGGCATCCTCGACGACGATTCTAATAACTAAAATTCAGTTAGTAGGGGAAGAAAGCAAGTTGTCGTGTCACAGAGGAGTGAGGGGAGGAAAGTTAGAAAATGGCACTTCCAACGTGTCGGGCTCGTTAACAAGAGAAATGCCCAGAGATTAGAGTTAAAAGAGAGAGTACATTTTTTAGTAAGGGGTTGGATTTCAGATGGTGGTGGTATGTCAGTATTCAAGTAGGGAAGGTTATGAGTTCGAATATAAAATTAAATAAAACAAAAGAATAAAATATGAGTGAGGACGAAAGTAGCATGGAAAGCCCGGTGGTAACATTTAAAAACCCTGAGCAGTGTCAGTTGCAAGAAATATTGAAAGCTATCGCTGAGCTCAAAGAAATTGTAATGGAAGACCGTAAAGAAATAAAAGAAATGAAAGGCATGATACAAGAATTGAGGAAAGATGTGAATGAATTAAAAGAGAGGGAAAAGAATAGGAACAATGAAAACAAGAGGGAAGTCGTAGACCCAGAGGACCATAAAGTCAGTAAAGAGAAAGAAAAGGTAGAAAACGAAAAGACAGAGAAGTTTACAGGGGAAACTAAACCAATCCTGAACAAGAAGGCTATACAAATAAACCGAGAGATAGAGGTAATAAAAAAAAAGCTCAATGAATCTGGAGAAGAAGAGTTCGATAGGGTCACGTTGGCGAAATTTATACACATAAAAACATTTAAAGGGGAAAGGAGGAAAGCCCCTTTGACTACCTGGATAGTCTAGATGATTTTTTCTACGTCCATAGGTCGAAAGAAAAAGAGAAGATCATAATAGCAACGAGCCATTTGAGTTGTGCCGCTAGGGAATGGTGGAAGGCGGTAAATTACAAACCCCCTACATTCCAAGAATATCGAACTATGATTTTGCGAGGGTTTTGGAGCGTTGAGAAACAAGAAACCATACGTCTGAAGATATCGCAAGAAAAGTATAAAGCGGACAAAGACGGTACGTACAGTCAGTTTTTTCAATGTCAAGTGGCAAAATTGAGAGCCTTGGAGGCATATCCGATGGATCAATTCCAGATAGTGCGAACTATCAGATTTAACCTTCCGTCAAGTGTGCAATGTAAGTTGGCCGAAAACCGTCAGTTATCCATTGAGGAAGCATTAGAAATATTACAAGATATAGAATGGGAGGACCAGGGGGTAGGTGGAGAAAGTAAAGTTAGATGGGAGAACTGTAACGAACCTGCGAGTACGAGTAACTATAACCCCAAGAAAAGTTGAGACAAGTCACCACAGGGCAATTAAAGTTTTTTTTATTGTTTTTTATGACAAATGGGGCAATGAGCTGATATTTTAAGTCAGCTCATATATATATAAGCTCACATATTTATAATTTGTCATAAATATTTTTGAAGTTAAATAGTTTGTAAAATGAAAAAAAAATTAATTAACAAATGGTTTTGATTTAATGGAAAGGGTAAAAATTTTGAACTTTTATTTTGAAATAAACAAATAAAATTGAATATAATTTATTTAAAAAAAAATGTTAAAAGTGTTTAATTAAAAGGGAGAAAAATTCGAGAGATAAAATGGTGGGGAAAAGAAAACAAAATTAGATTCTTGGTAGTAATTATACTCTATTGTTGAAACTTTCACAAAGTAAAAATATTTGGTTAGTAATTGCTATTATGCTAATTAAAAAAAAAGATAAGAAAGAGGGGAGATAAGATCGCTTTTAGAGTTAGATCAGTTGACTTGACTTTTAGAGACCAGCAAGGACAATAAAGAAAGCAGCTGTGTTTCGAACAATAAAAATTATTATTATTGAAAGTTAATTTTGGGGACTCTTGTCAAATGTATAGCGGCTAAAGTTTTCACAACCTTCCCCTTTGGGGAATTGACCACCACTCCATCTGATGGAAGCTATCAAGAGAGTTATGGAATGGAAGAAACAGATATTGCTAGCCGGACAACCAAAGGAACACTCATGGAATTCGCATGTACAAGGACAAAGGCACGACCAATGGAATGTAAAACCTATGAAAATCAGGCCACTCCGCTCTGATCGATCAGGGTAATTATAAACTTTTAATTAATGAGAACTCTAAGTAAAGCATAATAGAACTCTATCTTTAATTTAATTTTCATTTATTATGTTTATTACGAATGTTTCAACAATAGAGGGGGGAAATAAATTTGTTTAATATTGTAATCTATTAATGTTAATTTTCGTTCAATAATTTTTTATGAAATATTGGAATAACTGTATTTTAAATTATTTAATATCTATTCGATCTAGAGAGTAACAACAGGGTGGGGGTATAAAAGTGCATCACCAAGTAACAGAAAACCTTGGGGCGTTACTCATTTGTTAGTAGAAAATAAGGAAAGAATTGAAAGTATAAGAAAACGAAAGACACTTATACGTTCATTGTAAGATTTTTGCAATTTATTTATTTACCAAAGAATGTGGAGTTTAAAAATAAACTTCAGGAAAGATTAAAAATACTATAAGTTGCCTTATATACACGTCTGCTAGAATTCACAATATTAGTGTAGGCACGAGTAAATCTATGGTAAATATTTGGGAAGCATAATTAGAAAGTAAACAGAGGGAAAATCAGAAATTGGAAGTCAGTTCTTTCTGGATCGGATAGAATTATAAGGTTAATAATAATAAATAGTAGTAAAAGAAATTAAAAGTTTTTTGTCCAACATATTCTTGAATTCGTGAATTATTTATAATAATTAGTTAGTGTTCTTAAAGGAAAACCCCTGTGAGATTATAATCAAAGTTTATAATCAGTGAATCGTCGTTCGAAAATAAATAAAGACCAGGTTTATGTAAAGTTACGTGACCAGGTTCCAAGAGAGAAATCCTTGGTGGCACCCTCGAGCGATTCTAATAACTAAAATTCAGTTAGTAGGGGAAGAAAGAAAGTTGTCGTGTCACAATATATATATATATATATATATATA
>JAQFVV010002780.1:0-19337 GCA_028023455.1 Epiperipatus broadwayi | reverse complement strand
ATTATTTAATCCTTTACTTGTTATTATTTTATTTTAGGAAATATTAGAAAAATATCTACAAAAATGTATATCTGTGTTTATTTCTACTTTTCCTTTCAACCTTACATATATATATATATGCACATACACACTATATCAGTGTGTGCTATGTAATCCAACTGGTTACACTAAATATATTGTAACCTTCCAATATGTAGATTAAACAAACAATACTGTAAGATATTATAATGAGACTCTCCCTAATTTAATACAACCAGCATAAGATAGACTACAGGAAAAACCACAAACACAATATAAAATTTAACATTGAGAAGCATATGAAATATATTGTAACAGTAGCTGGGTTCAAACCCTGTTACAAGAAAAAATAAGTAATACAAACCCATTATCTTTAATACAAATAATCATTTATGTTCTCGTCAAGAGGTTAAATATGTATGAGGAATTAAATATATATACATAAATCAATATTGAACTTTTTTTAAAAAAAAAGAAAACAAATAGGGAAAGGATTAATTAGGCATAAATATTTATTTTAAAATATTTTTTTTAATGTGTATTATAAATTTGAAAAATACAGTTATACGCAAATATTTTTTTTATATATTGTTATCAATTGTTTCAAATATAGATCTTTGTTTCGATCATATCTTAAATTAATGAGGGTAACAAAAAGAAGTACTGTATATGCCTCTAAGCAATTCTTGGTTATATAACAATCATTAATTACTCTAAAAATTCCGAGAAAGCCAAGGAATGTATTGTGAACTAAAAATGCCAAGAATGATGGAAACAAAAAACAAATGAAATGTTAAAGACAAAAAATTTTTTAAAAAAGGAAAAGGTATTCAAAAGAAAAATAGATCGAAGTGCCGATAATTTTTTTTTTTGGCAAGTGGACAAAGAAGTTAAAGTTAGTTAAATTGAAACAGCTGAGTGGCAAGAACTGTAGACATCTTATTGCCAACATTTAAAATGTCAGTGTAATAGCAGATACATGAAGGGTGTGACCATCCACCACTGATATGAAGCTGATTTTACCCACCACCTGCCCCCAGAAGAACTCAGGAACCTCATCAATAATCTATACTGCATAATACAAAACAAAATAGGAAGGATCGAATCCAAAAGTATGAACAAATTCACTTTGGAAGGTTGCATCATTGATAATTTAAATCGTGTCTCATTCATAATCCACATAAACCATAATGCCGGACTTCATCAATAAAAGATATGCTTTCATAAAGTAAACTTTGAGTACTTCAGGACCCTAAAATTGAACTAGTTTCACTATGTGATTGAATATTTTATAATCCAAACCCCGGGGTCTGTCAGGTAATATATTTTATCTTAATATAACTTGGAATTGCTTCTCGTTGCCCTCTTAGAATAATTCTACTTGATTAGTCTATTATATTAATTTATAGCATATAACTGTATATTTTTTTGAATTAATATTTGTTTGTTATGTATTAAGATTTTTTTTGTTTTATTTATGGTTATGGATTTATTATATTTTAATTGGGGAATGATAAATAATTTTAATCTTATAAAGAATATGTTAAAATATTGATAATAAAAGTCATATATATACCTTATAATTGACGTTGCATATTGATTTATCATTTATGTTTGCCTATTACTTTAACTGCCAAGATAAATTAAAAAATTATCTAAATATGTCCGATATGAATAGGTACGTATATATTCAGTATTTTATATTCAAATCGAACATTTAAGAAATAGATTAAAAAGATTAACTCAGGAAAGAAAGAGTTAAAGAGAGCTTTCAAATCCACATTTCTTAACATATCTGTGTTCATCTGATAGGTTTTCCTCCCAACACTGAGAATGAGCTAGCTTGGGTCAGGCACCTCTTTAGATAGGAAAAGTAGGGACAATATAATTCTCACCATAATAGTGAGTCTAGTGCTTGAGGTCAGTTATCAAGTGATGCTCATAAATATATTTTTCCCATATAATTTTTTTATACATTTTACTTGAGGGACAATGGCCACCAGAAAACTTTCAACTCATTTTCGTAAATCAGATACTGTATACACAATATCTAGAAATTGTGTGCATAAAATAAAATATATATAATTAGTTTGTATTCGAATTGCAATTCGGTAGATAGTGCTTAAATACTGTCTACAGGTGTTAAGGCGACTAGACAGCCATAGTATTTCCATCTATTATACCATGTGGTCCACGTGTCCATTTTTAAAGATCTATTTTATTTTATTTTTGTTGACAAGCATTAGGTAGGATGGTTAAAATGGGGATGTCGGTTAAAATATATTTCACAATGACATTTCTAATGCTGAATCTCTCCAACTATTAACCTGTTATAATCATTAAGAAAATTCCTATAATACACAATGACTAACACACTAATTCATAAGAAATTATAATTAAGATTCTATTTGGCACATATAACAAAGTATAAATATAATAAATTTAAAAACGCAAATTGAATTAATCTAATTGAATATTGCTATTCTATTAATATCTTAGGGGTAATAATTATTCTTTAAGTAAGCTAAATAATATTACTTAACAGTTAGATAATTGAATAGCAAGTGGAAGTTTGTTTAAATCCAATTATCCAAGGAATAATTACCCTCTCATTTACAAATAATAACTAGAACAATTGTTTAATAATTAATATAACTCTAATCATACACTGATGCTAATAATAAATTACCAACTTATTTTAAATGCAAGATAATTATCATTAAACAGAATAATCATTGTATGATAATCAGAACCCATATAATTAAGCAAAATCTAATATTATATAACTCGATTTTGAATACCTTAATTCTTTTTACCATTTATCCATTCTATTTTATTTTCCTAAAGAAGAATCACCATTGATTTTATTAATTTCTCATATCTTGAATAATATAGCAGTTATAATTAACAACTTTTAATAAATTTTATGTTTTTATTACCTTATACTTTTATTAAATTTAAATAAATTTGATAATACACATGTGACTTTTGCATATAATATCAATCTCCACAATGCTCTGAACATATAATTACTCTATAAATTTAAATTTCAGACAGCCATTCCAGTACTTTTATATTGAATAAACTAAATATCAAGTAAATATTACTTTAATCAAATTATAAATTAAAATGTATATATATATTTGATTTGTTAAATTTTATATAAGTATTTCATATTACCATTTACTTTAATGTACGATCTTCTGATATTAAAGATTCTGCAAAGAAATAATACTATTTGTCAAATTGAAAAAACACAGATTTATTTTAACAACAATAGATTTATAAAATAACCAAGATTAAAAATGATAACATAAATAATTTATAACATATTTACAAAAAAAAATTTCCATTAAAATTACTAAAATTAGATACTATCTTCCTTTCGTGTATGAATACTTCTATTCATATTATGAATTGATTTACCATCCATGTTTGTTTACATTTGCGTAATTTTTTTTTATTCCAATAATACTTTATTGGTCAATTATTTTATAATTGCTTTATTAAATTTATCCAATTTATTATAATTCAGTTTTACATTCAAAGATCAGCCTTAAAAGCTAATTGTGCATGCGTGTTTTGAGAGTGTTAAAATCCTTATACCAATATATTATTATTATTTACTAAATAACTTTTATACTTTTGTATTGTTGAGTGGGAATAAATAACTGAATCAAGAATATTCTATGTTAAAATATTATCATTTATCTTATGCACTTATCAAATACCTTTCATTCACAATATTAATCTCATTTACTTTTGCAACAATCAGTTCTTCGTATCTCTGGTCACTTTTAATGGTATTTGTTTTCTGTATGGTCTTTCTTTTCCTTATACTCTCATTCTGAATCACAGGAAAAAAACTATAAATTCCTAAATAACTCAGATAAAAAACTAATTTAATAAACCACCATACAAAATATAGAAATGGAGGCAACCCACATTGATTTGCTAACTACTATACTTTTGGGTAGTCATTATTTCTTCAATGATTCTATCTTAATAAATCATGGCTTAATTCTCAAGCTCATACAGAATGTAATGGTTATTTTTATATGAAAGTCCTCTTAATTTTTTTCATCAATAATATAGGCATCTTTAAGATCGAAACCACTTCATATAATATTGGTTTTTCAGTATATTATATATCCTGGCATTTAAACATATCCATACTACATGTATAATAGATGTCTCAAGGGCCACATTGTGGAACTGGAGGTTAGTGGATAGCCACACCTTTTAAAATGATTGCATTCATTAGTCAACTTTGCATTTTAGAAAAGATATAAATTGTACCATAAAAAAATCAATAAATATAAATTAAATAAAATAGTGAAAATTTAAATCGATTTAATTATTTACTAATTTTATATCATATATAGCTGCAAGCACATTTAATTTTAGAATCAGTTTAATGAGACAAATGTACACATCATACTTTTCTACATTTTTTTTAATTCGGAAGTGAGATTGCTGATTGAGATTCACATCAGAGCTTGCAAGATAATGTCTGTCAAAGAGCATCTATATTTACACTTGTTGATCTTCAATCAAGAAAAATTTTTCCCACAAATATATATAAACCCAAATATAGAGAACATTTCTCCAGCAAATCTCTTCATACATGAAATTTTTCAGCAGACAAAGACTTGTAAAAGTCAATTAATATCATCAATTAATATCATAGCATTAAACATTTCTTTTACAGTGTGATCTGACTGTATATCAATAAGTTCAAGCTGCAGCTCCTCAGATGCTATGCCAGTATCAGCAGTGATGGGATAAGAGAGCAAATTGAATTTAGGCTCAATTTTCTTAATATTCTGAAATCTTTTTGTGACCTCTTCCTCCAAACTCTGCACATGATCCCTAATTTTAGTAGAAAAACTTTGAGGCACTTTCAGTTTTCCTATTAAAGGAAAATGACAAAAATGGCTTTCACCTGCTTGCCTTGTAAATAGACCTAGTTTTGCTTTGAATGATTTTACATGCTTCTCCATTTCAGCTGCAAACAACCCTTTTTTCTTCAATTTCACATTTAGTTCATTCAATTTCTCAAAGACATCAGCTGCAAACATCATCTCATATCGCCTTTCCTCACATCCTATTTTTGTAACAAAATCATGAGACATCTCTTTCATGTCCAGAAATAAGAGGATTTTATTCTGCAATGCTCTGACACTTTTTGTTACTTTCTCCAGGCTCAAGCACCTCACAGTGTCATGGTAAATTACATCTTCATACTCTGTCTCCACATTCTCAAAAAAGATTTCAACTGTCGATGATGTAGTGCCCTTACTCTGATTGTGTTCACCACACAAACAATAAAATCTACCATATGCTTTAAGTTTAGTGCAGCTTCACAAAGGCTCTCCTGATGCAAAATGCAATGAAAAGGCAAGATATCACTGTCTCTGTCTTGTATTTACAATTTGTTTTTTAAAAGCTTAATTATATCTACATGTATTCCACTGAATATTCTGGCCTCATCTGTTATAATTCTTGCTATTTTGCACCAGGACAAGCCACTTTTTTCTACACAATTCACAGCACACTCAAGAAATTCCTGATTAGTGGTTTTATTTTCATTGATTGTAGCCCAAGTAATACATCTGTGATGAGAATTTTTCATCAATTCCATGGACAAAGATGAGTAATTGTGCAGTGTCTTCATTATCTATGCTCTCATTCAATGCCAAAGAAAACCAAACAAAACATTTGCTCACAGTCTTCAGCTGTTCTGTGAGTTGATTACTAATTGAGTCAATACTATAGTCCTTCTTGACAATGAAATGCTTTCAAATTTACTTCTCACATCAGTACACATTATACTTACACACTGTACCATACACTGCTTCATATACTCACCATCAAAAAAAAAGCTCAGCTACCATGAAACTTACTTCTATAGCACTATTTTGAAGTGTTGATTGTTTTGTAAATATTGTTTTTTGCTTCTTCAGCCTTTTCACAGACTTCACAGATTTTATTTTCCATTCTTTCTTAGAAAGTTTGCAGCCAAATTCACAATATTTTGTTTCATGGTGTCATTTCAGATTGTACTCCTTAAATATGGCTATTGTTCATGACATAATAAACATGCTGCTTTTCTGTCTGTATTATCAAAGAAATATTAGTTGGTCCATTTTTAACTAAACACACAACATTCATCACCAATATAACGATGTTTTGAAGGGTTCATGGTTTCACTAAAGTTGGAAATTTATATATTTACTGTTGCAAAGCCAAAATTAAAATTAACCAGTTTAACTGAAAAATCACTGCACATCATATCTATACTGCACATGCATATTGACATGACCATTGGGTACAAGATGAATCTTTGATTGTGCACAGGAAGAAAATCTCAGTTCAAGTCTGTACCATGTACATATAGATGGTCCAAATATATTTGGCGTTTAGTAATACTTAAAAGCTAAAAAAAATGTCAACTTTAATCATTAAAGTTTATGTAAAAGATGCAATTTATTTTTTTAAGCCAATAAACATCACAATTTATTATTTTTAAATGTGCAATGAAAGGTGATTATTTGTTTCGAATTATTTATTCAATTAAAAATAAAAATTTAAAATGGAAGGATTAAAAAAGACAAACAGATTTCTAATCCAGATAAATAAAAGAAAAAATTTCAAATGTACAAGATTACAATCAGAAAAATCCTAATACTAATTAAAGATGGTGGAAGTAATTCATAAAAAATATACTTTGTACATCAAAAATAAAAAAGAATGTATAAAATTACTAACATGTATTTTGGTAATAAAACAAAAGGTAAAATATATGTACAAAAAATGAAAAAAACGATTGTATAAAAAGAACCAAATAGCTTCGACCAAGGTCTTTTGCTTGCTTTGTCATGCTTCAATGCATAAGGGAACAGGGCTAAATGTGGTTTCTGTTTCCTCAGTTCTGATCAATGCCCCATCTCAGAATATTCATAAGCTGAACCAATGCACAGGCATGAATAGAAATCGGAGCATGTGGAACCGTTCTTTTGTCATAAAGATGTTACTTCAGAATCTTTGTGTCAAGGCACACCTTGCAACTGACCGGGAGTGTAAGAAAATGTCCACAGAGTAAATCTAGGTATCTTCCTCTGAACTTGCGACCTCAAGAAATACATTTACATGACAAGAATCTACACAAACATATTGGTAAGCAAAAATTATTTATTTCTGATTTGTGACTAAAAATGTTGGCCAACTAATGTAACTATAAGCTTGTAATATACTACTAATAGAAACATTTCTATTTTTTATCATTCAGAAACTTTGTAGAAAAAGTGTGAATAATTTATAACAAAAACCTTTAATTATTTGATCAATATCGTTGTCTGAAAAAGCACGTATGTTTTTTCAATTTATTAGTAATTTATTTTTTAAATATTTAAATTGTTTGAATAAAATATTTTACTTTTAATGGTGCATTACTATTGCTAGTTTATTATAATCTATTATAATCTATATAATGAGTATGCACTTAACAATTTAATAATTACAAATTAATAATTACAAATAATCTATTATGTATAAATTACCTTTGCCAATATGCTTGTTTAGTTAAGCTCTGAAACAGCAATACAATGTTAAGTGACAAGAAGCAATACCAATTTTACCTTTAATTATTTTCTCCTTAATTTACAATGTGCAATGTGATGGATATCCTTGAATTCTTGTATAAATTCTGGCATCCTGTTTAAATAAATAAAAAACTGATTCTGCCAGAACTTAAAATCATAAATAATGTTAGTTCAAGTCAATCAGGAAATAAAGCTATGTTCCTGAAATACCTAGACTCATAAATGATCTAAATATATATATTTTTTTCATAGCTTGATTAACTCTTACACATTCTAGTGCTTCATAGAAGACCTAACCGAATGTGAAAAACATTACAGGTGGTTTTTTTGACTGTCTTGGTGGGACACCTGAGGACCATGTGCCACTATTTGCCTTCTCCTGGCATAGAGCAACTGAAAGTATAATTAACTATACATCAACCAGCATTATCATTACATAAAAATAAGTATGAGTAATACTCAAGTAATCACCATACATTTTCATAAATGATCAAACAAAATACATCAATACAATAAATCAACAGTCAATCTGCTGACAAGATTTGAAATAGTTTTACTGTAGACCAGGCCAACTATTTATTTAGCCTTTGCCAGCTTGGACAATTATTAAAATATTAATTTGGATGCACCAACTTAAGTGATAATTCATATGAACATATAACCATAACACAATAATGCTGGGATATTAAAACATGCTGATCATCATCAATGCTCTGATCACATAGTACCATTAGTGACCTGGCCTATTTAAAATTCTAAGAGAGACTAATCTAAAATAAAATGCAGTACAGGGACTTAAAAAATATACTCTTAGCACCAACCAGAATATCTGGATACCCCTAAGCACTAATATACATTAATTTAATATATCAGACCATCATCACTCAGAGAACACAAGTCCATTACTGTATTGTGACCATGAGGTGATGCAATATAATAATCTGAAAAAAAACATTTAGAATTAAGTTCACTGAAGTAATTTTTAAAATGAAATACAGGTTTATTTGTAATATATATATATATATATAATACCGGTTAACATTTACTCCATTAATATGAGCATGCACATAAACCTAACATGAGGGAAAATATGGCGACATCCCGGAGTAAGAAGAAATTCAAAACTTTACCATAACAGTGCTATGGCCACAGAAGATACTTATGGAAAGGTTGACTCTTACATACCTTTGGAGGATGACTCTAAATCAACCCCTCATGCCACTCCCAGAAGGAAATTTAACTCTCCTCCTGAAAAGATATGCAAGTTCAAATTAATATTAGGGCATGTGTGCTGATAATTATTCATACAAAATAATAAATAAGTATCCTCATAAAAATAAAGATTTAGGACCCGGTAAGAAGGTATCTCATTCACTAGCTCAGCATACTCTTATACTCAGTTAAAAGAATAGGGGCTTGGAAAACTCGCATAACTAACTAATATGGGGTTAGAGAAAGTAAATTATGAAAAAATATGAAATATATGGCAGTAGTCGCTTTTAAATTATAATATCTTTTATTAACCCACCATCTCCTATCATTTATAACATGAATATAAAATTAAAATTCCCAAATTGAATAAATATATAACAAAATCATACAATACATAAATCATTTTTATAAAACAAATTATAAGCATATAGAAATACTTGTCAAAATAATTGTTAGATTAAATAAAAGAAATTTCTTTTTTTTTAATAATAATAAAGTATATTAAATAAAGAATATGGGAGAGATAGTGCTCTGTGGATATAAACTCACACATGTAAACCAAATAAAAAAAATTAATGTTTCATGCAAGGTGTATTGTTTTGTGTATTTACATAAACATATTTAAAAAGTGGGCACATACAAAAAAAAAATAAATTTACCCGATAAAATTTGTAGGCTTCATTGTTCTATGGGTTTTGAGTGGGCAGTCTATCTGTTCATTGACTGCAACAAGGGCTGGACTTGACGGTAATACAAGTTCATAAAATTATTCATCATCACTTTTGTGTTTGGTGATCTTGGGTTTTACATCATGTTGGGATGGCAGGAGCAGAGCTGGACAGATGCGCTGAAGTCGGCTTCTACTCCATAATCATATTATATGCCAGCAAATGCTTGATTGGCATCTTTAAATTGGAGAGATGGATATTAAATAGGATATTAAACACTAGAGATCGTCCTGGATTAATGTCCATTGATTTAGAATGACAGAATGAGTATTATTTCTTCTTTTGATTAGAAAAAATCTTTTGGCTTATATTCTATCATCATCAGCATGATTGATTAAAAAAAGTTGCATGACTTCATGTGTTTCAGAATAGCATTAGCTTCCCAAAATTAGAAATAGGCTCCCAATAGAATTTGCATTTTTAATAGCAAAACAAAAGTGAACTGCTCTCTTTGACAAAACAAAGGTAAACTGCTCTTCCAGAAAAGCTAAGGTAAACTGCTCTCCTAGAAAATCTAAGATAAACTGCTGTCTTTTGAAAGCAAAAGTGAACTCTCTTCTTAGAAAAGCTAAGGTAAACTGCTGCTTTGGAAAGCAATGGTTAAACTGCCTTCTTATAAAAGCGCAGGTAAACTGCTCTCTTTGAAAAGTAAAGTTAAACAGCCCTCTCACAATTTCAGAACAGATATCCCACCTCAATACAAAATTTAATTAGCTCTTATTAATTGGTTTTAGATTTACTAACTGGTTTGGCCGATTCATAAAAGATTCCAATGTAATTGCTCAGTGATCTCTAAAAATTTCATTTCCAATTAGTTTTATTTATATCCATTCAAATAACAATTAAGAAATGATAACATCTTTTTACTATTGATTAATTACATTATCAGAATCGAAGTTTTTTTTGTTTTAACAAAAAAATGTTTTACATAACTTGAACATTCTTCTCTCCACGCATTATCGCAAGTTTAATTAAACTCTTTTGTCCAGTTAAAATTATTTTACAGTGGACAGGAAGCCAGAATGCCTTTAGGCTTTTTCTAAATTTAAGACAATGGCCCCCCTCCCTTGCTCAAACACAACTGGAGGAAAAATTTCCATTAAAACTCCGATTCTGAAATTATTTTTAAATATTTTTAAATAACAGTATGTTAAATTCTTTTTTTTACATTGTTTGTCAGCACTCACATAAAAAAAATACATACTGACAAATTGTAAATACACGAGTTAGCATTTTTTTTTAACAAACAAAACAAAAATCTTCAAAATTATAATTCATTTTGGAGTTTGTTTTTCCTTAAAAAATAATAAAAATAAACAAAAATCAAATTTACAAATGCATATTTCTAAGCCTTTAAATATCGGCTTTAAACATATGTATATGTGAGTCTATATCGTCGCCACAATTCTCTCTCTCAATTTATAATGAATATTGTTTGTAGAAATTGTATACCCCCTCTATAATGGCTATTTAAATATTTTAGACCATTTAACCTAGAGTGTGGTTGGCCACATCAATGTGCCTAGCACAATACTCCCCTCTGACATAAGATGTTTAAATGGAGTTTATCATTTTAATGTCTTTATTATTAATCATATTTTCCAAAAACTTAACATTTTTCACTACGGACTTTTAATGAACAGAAGTCATGACATCCAGAACCCAGAGGTATGGATTCCCATCTCCCAAGCATTTATGCACACAAGCCAAGCCTGCACCGATCTCCCCAGGCCAGAAACACTAAGAAACACAGAATCACAGCATAAAGATCTCAGTCATATCTAAAGCTCCATGACTTCCAGGCCAAGTAGAATGTGTCACATAACTACATCTTGTAGAACTTGTCCCAAAGAAATTTTCATCTCTGCCATCCACTGCACTCATGCTCGTTCCTTATTGAGGCTTACAGAGACTTTTACAGCAGAATAAATCTCTGACTAATCTGCCACAGCGTCACAGAACTTACAGACCATGCCAAGACCTCCAACCATTCCTCTGCATTCACACCATCTCTAACCCCAGGACACAGAAAGTACAGACTGACCTACACACAACACTTGGAAAACCAAAGTCCACACATCCGACCATCAAATGACATGACCATTTATTATAAAAGCCTACTTGCTATCTTTACTATACCCTACACCCAGGCCAAGGCAAAAGTGATCTAGCCCCCTTTTTCTTTTCTTTATATACTAGTTTGTTGATTTTCTTTTCCACAGTATCATTGTCACTCGCTTAAGATTTCTGGAATACTTATCATTATACCAAGGTTTGCGTTCAGCTGAATATTTGTTTCCTTCCCAGCCCACGGTGTTGAGGCCCATGTTTTCACAGGATCTATCTGGTGGATGGCCCTGCTGGCTCATACCCACTGCACTCAGTAGTTTAGATAGTGACTATCGAATTTGTATTGGCAGTGAGAAGCATTTGCTCAATTCTAAAGGGTAGGTTGTGGCGTATTATCCTTATGATCTGGCCTTCCAATGTGCAGCATGCACTGAGCATCCTTAGCTTAGCCACTTGTCTACAGAAATGTTTTAGATAGCTCTCACTTTCATTAGCCCTATACTTCTCTTGCATTATCTGGTATAAGGTCTCCTGGTGCTCTTTGCTCCAGAAATTTCTTACTAGCACTTCTTTATAACCCTCAAAAATTGGTGGTTGGTAGAACAAAGATTCCCACCATGACTGAGCATCACCTTGTAGGTGGTTACTTGCGATGGTTAGTTTATTTTTTTCTACCATTCTGTTAGCACTGAAGTACTTTTTCAAGCTATTTATATGCTCCAATGGAGCTTCTCCAGCTTGCCTCTCAAAAATTCTAATCTTTAAAAACTGGTTGATGTTAGATTGATATAACTGACATCCCTCTACTAACTTAGCCTCTCCAAATTCTTGCTGCATAGGTTTTACTTTTCCATCCCCACTATCCGATTCCTGATTTACTTTTGCTAACTCATTACTATCCTCATAACCAACTATTTTAATCCATGTTATATTATCCCCTGTCATTATTTTCTTTCTAGCTATATTTATATCCACCCTTTGTTCCATTATCATTTTCTGATCTTTTATCATATTGATATCTTGTTTTTCTGTCAACTGTTTTTAGATTTGAGCCACTCCTGGCACAGATTCTCTATTCGCTCATAATTCCCAGTTATGCACACTTCTAGCTTCTCTATTCCATTACTATAAGCTTTCATTGTTTCTTCAACCCTTTCATCTATTTTTTGTATTCTCTTACAATCTGCTTCTATTACTGGCTGCCTTGTTTGGATTTCTTCCAACCTATCACTATTAATCTGATGGAGGCCCCTACATTTTTCTTCTACCTTTTGAAACCTTGTTTCAATCCCTAAAAATATTTCTTGCCTAAAGTCATCAAACTTTTTAGCTATTTACTTTGACATCTGACTGATCTCTAGCCTTATAGTACTTACAAACATCTCCATCATTTTCATTAAGTTTTCATTTTCCCCCATGCATTTTCCTTCACTTTGAAGCTCCATTGCTTCCTCTATCCCACTTTGAGATGTTGGAGGCTGGCTTTCTTCTGCCATTTTCCCATTTATTTTGTCGTGCTTTTCACTCATATCTATCTTTTTTTGTTTTCTGGATTGTGATCTTGTCCACATATATAGTATTATTTTCAATTGATTATTTATTTGCTTTGCTATACAACTTTAACTATATTTTATTTGATTAATTCTTAAGTTTATGGTTTAATGCTACTTTGACAAATGTAATTCTCTTTATTTATTTCTTTTCATAAAATTATTCAGCTAGCACCATATGGAGCTCCCCTATCCCTACTGTCATTTATTTCTCTTATTCATTTATTAACTATAAATAACAAAATTATTCCGAAATCACACTTCAAACACCAATAAAACATATAAAAACCAAGCTAACATTAAATTGTGCATGTATTGGAATTGTTTCCCAACATTTATCTAATTTCTTAATTTATTATAAACATTTATAAATGGTAAAACAATCTAAATCAATATTATTGTAGTGACAAAAGGTCGCTTCAAAAACTAAACAAAGTTTAAAGTTCTTATTTATTATACAATAAGTAGTTTACCCTAGTATACTGCAGTCTATTTCTTTCTACAATTGTTTTAATTATATAACTTTTTAAAAATTTATTTCTACCATAAATATTTATATACAGCTAAAATAAACTAAATCAATAATATTGTTGTGATGAGGGTCTCTTCAAAAACAAAATAAAGTTCTTATGTATTAAGATTCACTGCCTGTTTTTATACAATACGTAGTTTATACCTATATACTGCTGTTTATTTTTATTAAATGTGCAGTTTATACTTTTATACTGCCTTTTATTTTTATTAAATACATATATATGGCAAAATAAACTTAATCAGTATTATTGTAGTAACAAACATCAAAAACAAAACAAAAATTAAGAATTCTTATTTATAAAGATTCTCAATCGTAAACTTTTTTATTTAAATATGCACACACGGTAATATAATCTAAATGAGTATTACTGTAGTGACAATTGTCACTTCAAAAACAAAACAAAGTTTAGAATTCCCATTTATAAAGATTCTCAATCGTAAATTCTTTGCTTTTTTTTCAAATCTTGTCTCTATAAAAAAAATCATTCCCGATATTTTGCGAGATTTTGTCTTTAGTTACATTTAGTGGCCATGCTTTTCCTATACTGGCCACGTTAAGTAAAGCCCAACATGTTCAGGTGCCAAAATTTTCTGTTCTATACCGGTTAATGTTTACTCCGATAATGATTGAGTTTGTGAAATCCAAGGGAAATGGACAGTTTACATATTTTTTCAAAAGAGAGTGAGCGATTGATTTTTTAGCTCTCTTTAAAAATTGAGGAAAAAAAAGACTCTTGTTTTTAAAGTCAGTATAGATGAAGATGTGCATATATATAAGTAATTCCCAGCAGTATTTAGAAAGAGAAAGG
Organism: Epiperipatus broadwayi; assembly: GCA_028023455.1. Taxonomy (NCBI): domain Eukaryota; kingdom Metazoa; phylum Onychophora; class Udeonychophora; order Euonychophora; family Peripatidae; genus Epiperipatus; species Epiperipatus broadwayi. The sequence continues at coordinate 4,812 of JAQFVV010002780.1, read as the reverse complement.
AAAAAAATTGAATTTCTTGGAAGAAGTTATTGACAATTCTATAAAATGATATTAATATATTTTGCTGTGTATAATACAATAATTTTCGTTGCTAAAACCATTGTTTCTGCTTCCTGGAATCTTACAGAATAGGTTAGCTCACTGATCTATCCGTGGACTCATATACCAGTCCATAGTAACCAAAAGAATGGACAAATTTAAAGCCAGCCACAAACATAATCTAATCATTATCTTGGACAAGAGAAGAAGAAAGGAAAGATGAATAAAAGTCATATATATAGCCAGTTTGATGAATCTATATGAATTAAATTTTTGTTAAAGTTTTCCTCAGTCATCCAAAGTGTCTATAATGATGTTTTTTTAAAAAAATTGGAAACAAATCAGTTAATGAATTCAGCATTATCAAAAGTATCAACAATAAATAATTTTAAAATTGTGGAAATAAGCAAGTCAATTAATTCATGTTTATCTTAAAAGTATCTGCAAGAATTTTTCTTTTTTTAAATGGAGCAAATCAACTTATTGAAGCTTTACATGAGACAAGCAGTCTGAAAATTCAAACTCAGGACATTTATAAGAAGTGAAAATAATCAGATAACTATGAACTTTAATTAACAGTTCTTTTAGTATTATGTATTAAAAGTAAACCTTAATTTATTAGTCAAAGCATTTTTTTCTTTTGATACAGAAACATTAAAGGCTCGTTTATCGATAGTTATTTTCAATATCACATAACATAACACAAACCGAGTTTAAATCTTTAAACTTAAATTTTCATTATATTTTTTTATTTTTATTATATATTGTAATATTGAAATGTTTATTTTATTGTTCTTCATTTGTTATGATAATGAGCAACCTATCAATATATGCATTTATAATGTTTTTTATTTATCTTGTTGCATATTAAAATTGATATAATGTATTTTATTTTATTTTGCTCAAGGTTGCAAGAGTATTTTTTCATATATGTGATGTATGTATTAATGCCTAATATAAAGGAACACATTTTAAAAATATATGTTGACATATATCACAGGGTGTGTGTGCATGTGTAACTGCTTATACAAACATGTCAAAAGAATAGGTTATGCATAATTAGTTTAAACATGGTAAATTATAAAGCAGGGCTTCACAATTGAATGGAAGTGAAATAAAACACACAAGTTACATATGAAATTTATTTTTATGATATAAGTTAGGAAAGTCTTAAGTAAGCATTCAATGAAATATTTTTTTAAAATGTCATTTTAAGCCAGCTTATTTTAAAATATCAAAAAATGACAAATTTGTATATTAAATTTATTTGATTATGCATATATACATTTTAGTATTAATTCTATATTTAATCAATGTGATAATAAGTCATTTATCTAATTATTAATTTGATTTTTAAAAAAAGAAAAAAGAGTAGTATTGATAAATATAATTATATATATCTTAATTGGTTTCCGTGTTGTTATTCAAAATATCATGTTTTTCTTGTCTTGATTTTATTGTTTTAAATGATCATCATCACTTGCAGATATTAAGAATCATCAGCACTCGCAAATATTAAGTGCTTGCAAAATGTCAACTAAGTCAAATAGAATATTGATTAATATTTAAGTATTTAGGGATTGTGCTTGACATTTGACCAAGTTTTAATATTTATAGGTGTATTATAGAAAGCTAAAATTATGTTGTGCCCATGAGTTTTGATCATCCTCATCAAAGATGGATATCATATTATTCATTCAAAACACTGTTTCAAATAATACTATATAGAAGTTAAGATCGCCATCATCATTGATTAAATAAATTATAAGCATTAAATCTAATGTTTAACATAATTAATATATGTAGTAAATAGGTGTGTATAGAAAGTTGAATATCATGTGGAGAGAGGCATGATGATCAATCATCATCACTAGTATTATTGAATCCTAGTTTTAACTATAAAAGTATTTTAGTAAATAACCATAAACTTCTAAATGCTAGTGAATGTAATATTTAAATCCCATTTTGACAAAGGATAATTTTAAAAAGTGCTTATGAGTTTATAAAGATAAATTTATAGTTGTGAGTTCATTATAAAGCTGTGGCTGGTATTGTCATCATCATTATTATTATCATCATCATCAGTATTATTGTCATCATCACTATTAGTATCATTATTATTATGATATCATTCATCATCATTATTATCATCATTATTATCATCATTATATTATGATAAATTATTAAGTTAAGTAACTAGTTAAATGGCCATCAATATCAATAATGGTCTTCCAATGCTTGTTTGGAAGCCATTAATAAGAGTGTAATTGTCTGTTCATCAATATACATAAATGAGCTAGTAATATCTATAAGAGTCTTTGATCTATATAAATTTTGGTGATATAGGGATCTTGTAATTTTATTGACATAGATAAAATATAAGAGTGTCATTTTTTTGTTAATTAGTCATCCAAGTCATGTGTAGTAACAATGTACCGAATGAGTTTGAACTCAGTACACTCTAAACAAATATTTATCTAGATTTAAAACAATCTAGTGGTGCTCATAAGAAAAACTCATGTACTTAGCTAAACTGAATAAAGAGTGATTTAATCTTTTTCCAACTTAATGATATTAACTTTTTATGATAATTCTATATGTTGTTATGAATAGCACCAATGTGTGTGCATGTGACCATGAATGGTCTTATATAGTTGGAAAGAAGAATAGGAAGGATTCTTTGTTAAAAAACCTAGTATGGGAGATAAGCATAATGCACTCCAAAAATCTCATAGTGGGTAATTTATTCAATTGCTATATTTAATATTATTTTTATTTGATGACAATGACCAGTATGTTTTATTGTTCAAATGACTTCCCCAATATCTAAATATTTTAAATCTTTAATGATGACAGTTTTAATTTTCATTGTTGTTATTTTATATAAAAAATGAGATAATTTAGAATTAATGTTTAGGATAGTTGCAAATGGGCTATAATGTTATATTTAATTAATTAGAAATAGACACCCAAATAGAGCATGATATGCATATATTTTTATTTATATGTTAGCGTCATCCTTATTTAATTATAAATTTTATTTTAGCTAACACAGTAAATTCATTTCTCATTTGATTTTACTTGGTTACAAATGACAAACCGCTGGAGCATATCACAAATCCTGTTTAGTGTTTAGTTATTGAATTATAGCAACTATCATTTTATCATTCATCTATATATTAAACGGTTACAAAATAGCAGCCTTTTTCATCATTACATTAATTTGTATGCTGTTACAAATTTTTCTTACTATTCAAATGACACATTATAAATATATGATAATAATTAATAAGTTTTTCTATTATCTATCTCTATTTTTATATGTTCTATATATTTACTGTTACAATATATATATATATATATATATGTTCTATATATTTACTGTTACAATATATAATATATATATATATATATATATATATTGTACCCTCACTTCCAGGAAATATAATATTAATATAAAATGGGTCTAGCTCAGTTAATGATTACGCTCGACTAAAATGCATATAATTAATAAATAAAATATTCTGCATTAATATTAATTGTTTTACTAGCTCAAATTAATAAATTAATATTACTGGTTCGGTTTATAAAATCAATAAATAATATTTATTAAATCATGAGACTTGGAAATGAGATACAAGTGGTAATTGGGAATACCTTGAGCCAATATTCCATAGGATACTACCTCAGTGGCATAAGAACACTATCCCCCTATTACTATCTCAAATAATAATAATATATAGTATGCTTCCGACTTCAATAATAACTAATCATTAAGATTACACTAATAAATAAATCTTAATCCTTTTATTTAAAATACTTTAGCTAAAATAAATCTCAGGTTCTTAAACTAATTTAAGTCAATTAAAAATTACTGTAGTCAAGCATGATAAGGGATTTAATATCATACTCAACCACACCTAACTAATAATAATAATAATAAACTATATTAATATTCTTCATTGTATGCTATAATTTTACATAACTTTTTATCCCCTATAATTCTTATTCGTCATAATAATAATAAAGAAATAATATAATATAATCTTTTATCTTTCATATAATAACATAATAAATATGTGGTAGTATTTTATAATCCGAAAAATATATATGTGTGGCAAAGGATAGCATTATAATTCTTTATAATATTATAATAATTAATTTATGACCATAAAGATAATGTAAATGTAATTTCTTAAATAAATAAAAAAAAATATTAGAATTTTTAAAATAATACTTTATTTATTTCTGTGCAAATGTTATGTTTTGGTTCAAATCCTCTGTGGTTTTAAATATTGGAGAGTGGGAAAGAAATCAACTCAACACAAAAATTTAAAAAAAAAAAAAGTTTAACAAAATTTTATTACAACAAATAAAATAAACAATGATCTATTTACAATATTTACAATTTGTATAATAAGTCTTGCACCATTATACATCTATTATTCATCATAACTACTAATACAATAAAACATCAATTTAAATCTTCATTCCGACTTAAAAAAATAATACAATTTTCTATTTCCTTCTTTGTCAAATTTAATAATAAAGATATAATAACTTTACATTAATTCTAAAATATTATCTCTTTACTAAATATTATTATAATATGCTTCCTTCAAACATACATTGAAGCATAAAGCAGAAAACACATATAATAACAATTTCGAATATGGATCATTTTACAATGTTATTAGCATTATACACAAAATATCCAATGTTGGTTTATTAATAAAATACTTGTACATCATTACTAATCCTATTATTATTATT
>JAQFVV010002779.1:0-19377 GCA_028023455.1 Epiperipatus broadwayi | reverse complement strand
TATATATGGTTTGGAACTGTCTATAAATTTCAACAACCATAATAAGGTTTGGAACTAAATATAATGTATATAGAAGAGAGGTCTTTACTGTATTGCAAAAATAGATAAATGTTTGTATAACATAAATAAAATAAATCTTTCTTAGTGTTTAAATTAACAAAATCTTTTGTTAGATTTTCAATTCAGTCACAATGAACTCTTAGAGAACTTTTAATTACATTTTAGTTCTAAAGAACTATCTTCTGCTGTTGTTTTATGAAAATTGTTAATCTTTTAAACACTTGTTAAATTTAAAGAGACATCTAAAAATTTTTATAATATTTAAATCATTTCAATGTGCAAGAATAAAAATAAAATATTAATTTAAGCAATATTATAAAATAATTCTAGTTCTTAATTAATTCCATTTCATTGATATCGCAAGAGGTTTCATTTTACAAATTATATTCTGATCCATGCAGTGTTTTAAAAGTGATTTTTGAGGCATATATTTGTATGCTGATTTGAATATTAAAATCATAATGTATACTGCGATTTATTTAAATCTCTCCAAACATTATATTTCACAATTGCAATTACAGAAAATAATTTATATATTTATAATCACTAAAGACTTTTTAAAAAAATCTCTCAAATATTGCTATTATGTCATTATGAAGTTCATGTTTCTTTTCCATTTTTTTTGCATATGCATGCTTCTCCCCATTTTTGTTTTTGAATATTCAAAGATATTTTTTTTATAAGTATCGTGAGGGATTCCTTTTGCTCTTTTATTAAACCCATTTAAAAAACTTGGACCAATTTATTCATAGCAACAAGTTGATTCTTTCCATATAGCTGCTGCCAACAAATTTACATTTAATTTTATTTTTAATGAAAAATTGTTCCTCACAAATCATTCTTAAACTCACAAGTGAGGTACAATTTTTAATTAAAGAGTGATTAAATTTTTATAATTTTGTGATTCTAGCTATGTGCTACAAACAATTATTTAATGAAAAAAATAAATTCAAAGAATAAAATAAGATAAATAATAAGATATCAGTAAAATAAGATGAAATATAGCATTAAAAGTACAATCATTAGAGTTCTTTTTTAGATTTTATTGTGACTGCGTCTGCAAATATATAGCTATTTATACATCATTGAATGCATGTTCTTATTATTTTGAAATAAAAAAAATATTTAATTTTTAAAACATATGCAGTTGAATAATAAAAAAGATTACTTTTAACCTAGCATTTAATTAGATTAATAATTATTATTGTTTTAGTAGTTATGTGTTATGAGTTATAATTAATTAAATCATATGTGTGTTTAATGACTAAACTTTTAATTTAATTCCAGAATGACAAATAGTGTAAAAAAGTTCTGATATTTATGTTCTTTCAATGTTTTAAAATTAGTTATGTTTTTATTGTTTTATTAATAAAAAATGAGGAGTTTTTTTTTTTAAGTATCAACCTTTTAATCATTTTAAAAGCATTTCAATCTTAGAGTTGTCTTTTGCATTTATAAAAAATTATTTGATAAATTTCTTTAAATTTAAGTAGATAGTTTAATTAAATAAAGAAGAATCCTTTTTAACTCTTAATTACTGCAATAAAATCAGATTTGGGAAAAATAGTAACAGATTTAAATGTATTGCTTATATTTATAAATTGCATTAAATTGTTTTTCTAATTAAAATAAAAAATATTTTTTGGATTAATTCGTATTATGTAACTACCTAATTTTTAAATAATCATAAAAAGTTTATTGATATATATAAAAGATTTATATGATTTTCAATTCTTTTTTAAAGAAACATTCCAAAATTCGCCAAAATATAAAGTTTAAAACTACAAATGACCTTACATTATAACACATTTCATTCAAAAACAAGTTTTTTTAAATTAGACTTAAAATGAGTATGTTATTACTATAACAGTTTTACCAGTGTGCAATATTATGTTAAAGGTCATTCAGAATAGATCCTTACGACGAAAGATAATTGCCAGATATGCAAACTAATTTCAAAAAATGTTGAATTACATCATTGCAGCTATATGTTGTATAATAGAAATGGTTCAGGAATGGTATAATTTTTTTATATGTGTTTAATTGATGGCAATAAGGCCTTTGATTCAGTTGATCTTGGTAAATTATAGAATGTTTTTAGAACAATAGATAATTTTTATGAAGTATCTCTGTGTAGGACTAAACACTCTAAGTTAAAAAAGCTGAATTGAAACAGATTGATTCTAGAGCTAGATGCATATTGTTACCAACCCATTTAACTTGAAGAATGAAACTTACGTTGAATAACAACAAATATAAATTCAAGATTAGTGAGGAAAACATAACTATCTTCTGTATTTTTATAACAACACACTTATAATTAAAAGTAAGGAAGACATAGAGCTATTTATTTAAAATGTGAATAAAATGTTGGGATTATAGGAATAAACTCCAATGATGCCCTGACTTTAAAACTGATAATTAAGACATGGAAGTCTTTGACAATTTTATCTTTCCTGATTTTTTTTATCACCAATAAAATATCAACAGTCTAGAGATTTATAAAAATTAATATTGGAAAGAATTGTAAGAAAATGATAAGAATTCTTTATTATATAGCATTTCCTATACTTCTCTATTAATGTTTAAGATGGACATTAACAAGACATAGAAGTATTAGTGCTTTTGAAGTATGGTAGTCATAAAAACTTTTAACAATACCATAGACAGCAAGTATAGAAACATGTGGATACATATAATAGATTAAAATGAATATTAATATTAATATTAGATATGAACTTTCATTTGAAGCACAAATTTTAAAATTATCATTTGTTTACTTTAATCACATTATGAAATTATCTATTTTATTAAAATAGCAAGTCAGAAAAGTTAATAATGAAAGAAATAAAGACAACCAGCAATGGGATAAATGAATTCCAGCATAATCTAAGTAAAGGGGGTCTTTATGTTTTCAAATACATATACCAAATCTAAAGTTATCTTAGGATTTAAAATATTTAAGTGTAATAAATAAGACTTTTAAAACTTTAGTTATATTATATATGCTAGTATTAGTGACAGATAATAATATTATTTCTAAAATTAGTGTATCTTTAACTAAATATAATATGCAGTGTTTATAGACCAATTATTTTTTTTAATATTTGCTTTTTATCACATTAAAAAATGAGCTATTGAATTGTTAGTATTTCTGTGGTAGTTTACAAATTTCCATTTCTATTTGTTCATGCATTATAAGCTTATGAAGATGTTTTTATGTTGTAGTCATTCAAACAGGCAAAAATTCACTATATGTATTGCCACACTGCAAGCTATAGTAATCAATGGATGCCAGAAGGCTTGTGCATAAAATACCCATCTAGTGCCTACTCATCCAATATCCCCATTAGTTTCTGACTTGTGGCCTTCAACAGTGAGGAGCCTTGGATCCATTGATTACTCTAGCTTGCAGTGTGACAATACATATAGTGAGTTTTCACAGTTATAAGCAAGCATAGAATGTGGTGATCATGTGATGTTTATTGTAGTCATTCATTTGGACAAACTTGAAAAATGCATTTGCCATAAGGACAAATGATTTGTAAATGTCTACCCTCCATGTTCAAACAACAAGAGCCAATATAGCTAAATTTAAATATTGTATTTGAGCAGTTTAATCAGCAGATGACTAGCAATGAAAGTGAAAGATTCCTTTCATGTACATATATTTGTATGTTTTTACTATGTGACTGATTTCATAATCATCTTCAGTCCAATGTCCTAACTTTTTTAGCTTTTTATATAAAAGTTTTCTGTAGTTTTTAAGAATACCATATTTTGGCAGACGTTCATAAAGTTTTTTAAAAAATGTTAGCACCCATTTCAATAAAATTATTTTAAAGTTACAAATAACATTTTAAAACATATTTAACTAAAATGTTATATACTTTAATAAAATTAAATATACAGATTATAATATTAACTAAATATTTAAGTTATAAATAATAACATAAATCATTTTACTTTGTTTACCATTCTCACAAAAATTGATATTTTAGATTTAAAATAACTTTATCTAATTTTTTTAGATTAGTATTCCTTTAAATTTAAAATGAACTAGAGAAACATAAATATTCAAGCACACACACATATGCATTCAAATATTATATAAAAAGTTTGTCACTACTGTAAATTGTTTTAATATTATGTATATCCAAATATACTTTTTGCTTTTTAAATCTTATTTTAACTAATTTATTACATGTTTATTATATTATGTATTTTATCAACGTGTTGTCCCTTTTAAAAGTTAACTTTGTGCATGTGTGTGCTTTTAATATTTAATAAAAAAGCATGACTTTTAAAACTGCTATAAAAATTTCAAATGAGATAAATGTATAAGATGGTTATAAAATTTTACTTTATGAACAAAAACTTAAATACTAAAATTACCTTTATTTTAAGCCAATAAAAATTTTGAAGTTATGTTATTATTACTATTTTAGAGATATCAAAAATTCATCATTATATATATTTATATATATATATATATAGAGAGAGAGAGAGAGTAACATTGCTCAACATATATTTGTCAAATTAAAAATGAAGTTCCTAATTTATTATCATTTATTTTTTAAAACTAGTTTCATATAATCTGAAAAATGTAAAACCATGGAGAACTCATTGTTGTCTCCTTCTCTGCATACATAAATATATGTACGTAAAGTATTATAAAAAATATTCATTTAAATAGATCGTTTTAGGGCAAAAAATCTTTTGACAAGTCTTAAAAAAATAATTGAGTTATTTGTTGCTTGGCAGCTTATAAAAAGTTTAAACATAGGAAATGGCAATCCTGGGCCATGACGACCTTGAACTCATATCAATCTATCATTGTTCCAACATATGCAGAGATCCAACAATCCACATAATAATAAAACAATAGAGAAGGAAGCATTAAGCTTTATTAGAGTTTCCAATTGCCATGTGATAAAGATTTGTATTGATTTTCATCATTATCTTACTATTCTTACCAAAAATAGACACCAATTAGCCAACCAATGTTGGATAGTTATCTGAGTTGGCTTACTTTTTTTTATATAGTAAAAATGTATTATATATATAAATTATGGTATACTAATTCAATTTTACTTATTCAGACACATATCTCATGACATCAAAAAAATATATATACATACCACATATCTGAGTCAAAAAAATATTAATTTTAGAAATTAAGAGAATTAGTCATTAATGTATACAAATTTATTATTTGAAATTATTACAATTTGATTTATAACTGTCACTTTTTCTGTACTTATAACTCGACGTCATCCACTTCACATTAATGATTATAACTTGGTATTTATTAAACTAGAGATTATCATAATATTTCTAGAATAGATATAAACTTTAAACCATATAAATGTACATCTTTATAAGTGATGCTGGTGATTAAATTGATATATATATATATTTAATTTTGTTTTTAAAAGAACAAATAATTGTAAATAAAATTCAAATAAAATATGTTTTTTTTTTTAAAAAAAGTTAAAACGCTAATTAATATAAAAAATATGAGGAAAAAAAGACGTCCTGGAGTTAACCACCTATTAAACTGGAGGTTGTATTTTAAATTATGATCTAAAATTAAAATAAAAAACTTTTTTCAAAGTTAAAGATAATATTTTCAATACGTATTAGTTTGCCTGTTATAATGTATTTCCTAATCGCAATACACACATCAAAATAAGTTAATCTTCAGGTTAAAAACATTTGTTTAAATCATAAAAATGTTACGGGTAACTTACATTTTAAAAGTAAATAAATAAAATATTTTAATATGCAGCTTAACATTAAGCTAGTTATTAGCGACGTTGTAACGACAGACTTGTGGATCGTAAAAAATATTATTTATACCAGACATTAAATGATAAAGAAATAATATAAATTTAAAAAGTGCATTCAAAACATTTTATATGAATTTATAAAACTAACCGCAGTTGATCTCATCGCTTCCGTCCGAGCAGTCTTTGACACCATCGCATTTTAAAGTATTTGGAACACATCCCATAGAAGCGCATTGAAAACCCATTTCGCAAAAAATGTCACCTAAATTATAAAATAATAAATGATATATATATTATCTAAAATGGAAGTAATAATAAATAATAATCTATACTATTATAAAAGTAAACCAGGATCCAAAATTATTATATATAGTTTCGTCTTAGTGATGAGGGGGATTGCATCTTTTTATAATTATATTTTTCTTATACTCAATGCATTGATTCTCATCTGATGAACTTAATTTATGCTCGATTTTTATCCTTTAAGTAAAAATAATTGATTATTCATTTACAGACCAATAGTAAATTCCCATCTAAGTTGATTATAGAATGGCTATCTAAATATGTTCAAGACATATCTAGATGTGAACCCTAAATTATGGCCAAAACTGGCTAATAAAGTAACTATTGTAATCTGAAATCCTTACATTATAATTAAGTAGTAATAATAAAACCTTAATGCATATTCTTGATTAGATAATAAATTAGAGAGACTAAACTCACCATACAGTAGCGCCACCCATGGATGCAAGAAGGTTTAGCCTCTGTGTAAACAGTTTGCTTAAGCATAAAGAATGGTGATCGTGTGATGTTTAGATGATAAATCAGCTACTTTTTTATGTAAGTATTATTCTCGTTTTAAAGTAATAAATGAAAGTTTTAGTCAAATTTAAATGACTAGGTGAGTACTATATAGATTTGGAATTTATAACAGTTTCGAAGACTTAAAAAACCACTGTCAATATTAAATATTTGAAGTACAGGTATTCTTCATATATCTAAAGCTTAATTGTAAATATAAAGGATTTGAACTCAGACTTTCAAGCACCCTTCAACTATCCACACTATCTCATACCACTGATACACGCCTACACACATGTAGAAAAGATAAATATTCGCCAATATAGGTATTTCGTGCTGAAGCAGAACTCATCAGTTGGTCCAGATTATAATCTCCCACACATATATACTGAACACTGATTATATATGTGTGTGGGGAATAATAATTTGGACCAACTGATGAGTGCTGGTTCAGCACGAAATACAATATTGATGATTACTTATCTTTTCTACATGTACGTAGTCATGTATAGCAGTAGTATGAGATAGTGTGGATAGTTGAAGGGTGCTTGAAAGTCTGAATTCAAATCCCTATATTTGTAAATATTAAAGTAAAAAACCTTCTTTTGAATATCTGCATCACTATCATTTGTTATTTTCCAAAAGAAACCCTCCATATATCAAACTAAATCGCAAACTTTAAACCTTTCTTTATTTTGCTCTATTTTTTAATAAAACATAGCTATTTTTCTAAGATCAACAGTCATTAGCTTTTTTTCTCCAATATCTCTTTATATCTTCAACAATACTTTTAATGATTTCTCTGTTTTTAAGTACATATTCAATTTAGCTTTTTAAAGTAAAAAATTTAACAATCTTTTTAACTTAACAAATTAAATAATAGAGCTTCAAAACGAATAATTTTAGGATTAAAGAATTTTGTAACCTATTAAATACTTTATCTTGAACAGAAAGGCAGCCATGTTTTTAATATAATTTTTTGAAACAAAATCAATTCTTTCGTTCTCTAAACACTGACAAATGACAACACATTCATGATGCATCAAATGCTAGGTCTTCAGCTCAATAATCAATGAAACAAGATTATTAAAAAATAAGAAGAATGTTTATGTGAATTTTTTTTTTAAAAAAGAAAACAAAGATCAAAAGATCAATATATATAAAGACTAAAAAAATCAACATTTAATTCTGTAATAGAAAATTACAGCATAAAAGAAAAAGAACTAATCAGAGACATGAAAAAGTATATTATTAGTTAAGCACATTATAAAAATTCAATACGATATTCACATGGTGGCTTATGAGAGAGGATATCATTCACTTATCAACAACATGTTCATAAAATAAATATTATAAATTTTATACTAATTATAAAAACTCATAAGGAATTTATAAGATTTATAAAACTGTTTTGTTAAATGTGGATCGGATCACGGTAATATGATGGTTAAATATTTAAAGATATAAGAGGTATTGAAGAAGGAATGATAGAAAAGATTTCTTATCAGAGAGAAATTAATTGTACCCTTGCTACTTGATGATTTATATAGGGAAGACTAAGAGCATTAAAGTTTTTGCAGGAGCGTGTTTCGGTTTCTCCAGCTCTTAATTTTAGTTAATGATGTTTATTATTGTAGTAATTCTCGGTATTTTCATCATGAATTACTGTAGTAACTGCAGAATCCTGAGCTTTAGCCGTAGCGTTGTTAATCCTATTTAAGTATTCAATCTTAGAGCATTGCTATTATTTAATCTATATTTCCCTGATTAGCTAGTGGTTTTTAACCTAGCATAGCCGAATAATGTTTTATTTCCTTCTCGTTTTGCCCCGGGTACAATATTTGTAATAAAATATATTTTAGAAGAGTATATAGATAATTATCTACTATTAGGGTAATAAATTTTTGGTATAAAACAATATTTATTATTTTGCTGAGCCAGTTTTCAATACAACATATTTTTGTCAAAGCATGGCTATAGTGAATATTAGCAAATACATTAGCATACCTCCATAAGTATAAACATATATTAAACTAGTTGCTGATTACCATAGATTTGCATATTCGCACATGTAAATTGATTAAACCACCAGTGCCTGCTGAGAGGAATGCTATTGGCTCTTAGGGAATTCTTAGAATTAATTATGTGCCACACTTCTTTTATTTTTATCACCCTCTAAGTAAATAATTTTAGCATCAGCAAGTTTAAAGGAATAATCAGATTTTCTCATATGGCCTACAAACACCCAGCTATAAGTACTGTTGCAGTTAGCTCTGTTATATAAATGAGCATGCTGAGTGATTCTCGATTTTATGTTTGCAAATGTCTTTCCATAGCATCTGACATTACAAAATTGACAATCCAGGCTGTATACCAATTGAGGTTTATCATCATCTTTAATCTTATCTTAGGAATTCCTTAATAAGTCCTATCTAAAACCAATATTAAAATTCTTGTGAATAATAGATATTATATTTGAATATATATTAGGGGTGTTATTTTATCAAATCTATGTCCATTATTAAATTTTCTTATCTCTTTTGCAAGTATGATCCTAGAGTAACCAACATTAATTAAATGTTTTCTCTGCTTCAAACTTACAAAGTTTTGGATTCCTAAACAAAAAGCATTAAAGCCTTGCTATTTTATGAGGAAAAAAACTAATTGTTCTTTAAAACCTGCTGATGATAAAATTATTTGCTTAGAAAGTAATAATAAAGAAACTAGAAATAAAAGAAGCTTGACACACAATTAATTCTAAGAATTCCATAAATATAAGAATCGATAGCCGTCTCAGCAAGCACAGATTGTTTATTCTAATGACATAGCTAACTGCTGTCTGTTTACGCATACAAATATGCAAATCTATGACAATCAATGACTAGTTTAATGTATGTTTATATGCATGCTGATTAGTTAATCTATTTGCTAATATTCACTATAGTTGTGCTTTGACAAAGATACGCTATATTGAAAGCATGGTTCAGCAAAGTAATAAAAACAGTTTTAAACCAAAAATTTACTACTATAATAGTAGATAATTGTCTATATGCTCTTACAGAATACTATATAGTATCTATAGTATATACATATATTATAATTTATCATATATATATATATATATATATATATATATATATGAGAAATAATAATCGTCTATATTATGTTTCATTTTCTTTTTTTCTTTACAAAAGCTGAGGACTTGTGAGAGTAACTTGAAAGTATATGTGCATATATATTTATATAATATAGAAAAAATAATATTAACAATATATCTTTAGAGAAAATATTGTAAATACCAAACACAATCGCACTGACTTTTTGATGCTAGCCAACCTTTCAAAGGCAACAGTTATATTATTACACTTCTGTGGTGGAATGATTACAATGCCATTTTTATGAGCTAATTTATAGCATAAAACGAATATATTTTTATGGAACATGGTGAATCATAAATATATATATAATAACACTGATCACAGAATAAAGCATGAAAAAAGCAATTAATATCATTTATTTATTTATCTAAACTTACAAATATTTTTAATTCTTGGGCACCATGTAATCCAGGGTATCTATCTAAAATGTGCCATGCTACTTCTAATGTTTCACATAACCTCATAATGGACAACACATAAGAAAGGTACATTCTAAGATTGGATCCTTTGTTACGTTAACAGAATTGATAGTCATAATACACTACAGAATACTTGACCCTAATGATTGCCACTAATAACTTATAAAGTCCAAATTAAGATATAAAACTAGATAAAGAAATTGAAATGAGAACCAGTAATAAAGAAATAATGAATTTATTTTCATAAATATAATTAATATAACAAAAAACATTAAACAATACATAAATAGATAAATGACTGAACTTGTCTAATACATATTTTCAAAAAATATTAAATATGATAGTTAATTATTTTAAATAAATTTATGTAAATAAGAAATGTATCACAGCCATAAATTCATACATGTGAATTTATTTTTAAATGAGAGCACAGATATTGGTTTATATTTTTCAATCATTCTTAACCCAGGCTGTATCTTGAGTATGCTTCAAGATATTTTTATTTATGAAGTTAAACAGAGTCATTAAGTGAAGTATATTAATAACTTTTTATTAGTCATTCCTTAGACTAGAGATTATCTAATAATGATTAATATTTCTGTAGTGTAATTTTCATTCACCACTAACATGTAAGGTAGGGACTGTTTTCTATCTGCTTTTAACACCTAGTGGAGAGATGCAACCATAAATATATGACCAAAGGCATATGGAAAACATCTATAATCTTCAAGATGCACATTTTGTACTAAACCAGCACTCATAAATTGACAGCATATTTGACACATCAATTAAACTGTAGTAATTTATTATACATATATTACAAGGGATGGAAAATCCACCCTTTCTTTTGAAGTGCCATTATAGTTTTAAAAAAATCTCTTAGATTTGGTTATTAAATAAGGATTTGTAAATAGGTTGTTGTTGTTATTGTTGTTAATTGTTTTTCATTATTATTTGGTTTATTTATATTTATTTATTGTGATATGTGCTTTATTTTGTGATGGTGAGATTTTAATATCAATGGATATATACAAACTCATGAGTGTGTATGTATATAAATAATTATCAACAGTAGCATTTAAATTGCTAGTTATAATTAGATTGTATTTTTTATTTTTGGAAATTATAAAAGATGAAATGTTATTATTTTGGTTGTTTATTTGTTTATTTATTTTATAGATTGCAAAAATAAATTTTGCAATGTAATATTTTTTTTATTGCCATTATTTTTGTTTTGTTGTTTAAAAAATATTTTAAAATTAACAATCAGCAGTATTAAAGATTTTTAAGTCAGCACATGAGTTATAACAATAAGACAAAGATTACTATGGAAACACAGAAAATAATTGCCATAAAACAGAAAAAGAAAGAAGTCATAACTTTATTTTGTCTATTCTACAAATTCTTCTTTTGGATATCAATATAATAATTTCTGGACCAAGATAACATCAAAATGATTGGCTAAGAGAACTTTACTATCCAGGGCAATTTCAGCCCTTTTGCCTATCTTATTTCACTATTGGAGTCCAGTAAAATATGCAGTCTGAAACCAAACCTGCATTTGTAAACAAACCTCAGAAAAATAGCTATATATATATATTAACTTTTAAGTTTCTTTTAATGATCCTAAGTAATAGCCAAATCGATTTATTTGTACAGCTGAATATAAAGAGAATGCCTGGAATTAATTGCTTTAACAAAAGAAAAATCTATAAATTCACACATTGTTAATATGTATACATATTTTAAAGTTATTTCAATCTACCCTGGGATAGACAAAACAAAAGAAAAACACCTGAAATAATTAGTGAACTGTGAAATGAAGTGACAGTAAAGAATATTAAATGGGGTAACTAAAATTTGTTCATTTTTTTATTGTTTTTATTTGTTTATTATTATTATTATTTTTATAACATTTGAAAATTTATCTTTACAAGAGTATCTACATATGGGATACCTAAGACTAACTTATAATTTTCTTTTTGAATATTTAGACTTAGTAATAAAAATGAAAGTCAATTTTTAATATATGTATATATATATTTTTGGTTTTGACAGAATTTTTTTTATTATGTTAAATCGTGCAAATATATTGTTAAATGCTAAGTTAAAATAGTGATTGTAATAATATATATATATTTAATATCATATTTGATTCACATTTTACATATATATATACTGTACCGGGTTCGAATATGAAAGGTTCAAAACACTAGCCTCTTAGGCAGAGAAGAACATACTCGGAGAGTATGTATGTCCAAACAATAGCTATAAAATATATAATTAGCATTACATTTCCAGGACATAACTTCTTCTCGACTGTTGAATTCAACACCAAATTCAAAGCACTTTTTTGTTTTGTATAAACACAGGTGCCAGCTATTCATCCAAAAGATAAATAATGCACTTTGAACAATGGCCACTAACTCAATGCCCAAGTTACACCCATGACTAGCTCAGCTACTGGTAATCACTAACAGATTATACAAAATTAGTGGTGAAAAGAATTGATAAAAAGATTGGTAAAAGAATTGATGAAAAGAATGGTAAAAAGAATTGATGAAAAATAAAGTTTAAGTTTAAAGACAATTTATTTAATTAACACTTAATATACTACTTTTAAATACTCTTGTACATTTTAATAAAAGAACACCTGAGGCAGAGCTGTAACTGCTACCAGGCAGGTCCCCAGGTGGTGGATAGGGGAATGGCCCCCAGATATGGGGGTCAGCTGTGAATAAGCATTTAGGCAAATAAGCAGTCCTGAACCAACAGCGGCAATGTTAATAGGGTGTGGGGGATCATAAGGGTGGCTCCTTATGTTTCCAGCTAAATACCACATAAACCCAATGATAACATTGTGCCAAGGCGAGTTTCTGCACCATACCCAGAGGCCATGGCCATGGTAATGGAGAAAGCAGCATTATCATTACTGGGCCAAGGCAGAAGATGAAGATATCGGAATGGCTTGGTTTCAGAGATCTATGGGCATGGATGCAGCATCTTTAATGGCCATAGCACTGCAAATACCTAGAAAGATGCTGGTTTCCCATCTGGGGTTGCCCATGATGGGTTGGTGGCAGCAAGGGCATGCGGCTATAAAACCAGGACCTTGCCACTCAAACTACATGATGCGGAAAAATTCAGATAGAGATCTTGCTAGGGCGTACCCTGTAAGCGACGCGTTGGGGCCTCGCCTGACTCCACCGAGAAGCGGACAAGGGCTACCATATCGTGAGCGGATACGGTTAAAGAAGATTGCTCAAAGGAAAAGGAGGTTGAGTAGTGAAGGAAGGATGAGGGGTTGTTCGGTCAGGTTGACTGTCGGTACTCTCAATGTTGGCACCATGACTGGGAAAGGTAGTGAGCTTGTGGACATGATGATAAGAAGAAAAGTGGACATTGTGGCAGTTCAGGAAACAAGGTGGAAGGGCCAAAAGGCAAGGGAACTGGGAAATGGCTTCAAGTTGTTCTATTGTGGTAGTGATTCTAAAAGAAATGGGGTTGGAATTATACTGAGCTCAAATTTGAAACATAGGGTATTGGAAGTTACTCGGTATAATGACAGGATTATCTCAATGAGAATTGACTTGGAGAGTTGTGTGATTACTGTGATTAGTGCATATGCTCCACAGTCAGGTTGTGATGAGGATGAGAAAGATAAGTTTTGGGGTGAGATGGATGATATTTGGGGGCTCAATTCAACAAACAGATAAGGTCTTCCTTTGTGGAGATTTGAATGGACATGTGGGCAGAGAAAATGGTGGGTTGGAAAGAATCCTGGGAAATCAGGGAATTGGGGAAAGAAATAAAGAGGGAGATAGAATAATTGATTTTGCTGTTTCAATGGATATGGCATTATTGAACACCTTCTTCAAGAAACCCCCAAATCAAAAGATAACTTACATGAATGGGGGACGAGAATCCCAAATTGACTATATTATGTATAGACGAATTGGCCTAAAAGATATACAGGATTGCAAGGTTATTCCAGTAGAAGCTATGGGTCAACAGCACAGACTTTTACTATGTCATGCTAATCTTACAGGAATTAAAATAAATCCTAGAAGAGGTATCATCAAGACCAAATGGTGGAAACTTGAGGTTGATGCCTACAGAAAGCAATTTGTTGATGAATTGATGAAGGTTGAAGACAAAGAAGAAGGAGAAGATCTTTGGACAAGTACTGCAAACAACATTTGTGTAATTGGGGATCAAGTTCTTGGCCAAACATCGGGTGTGATAAAAGAGAATAAAGAGACTTGGTGGTGGAATGCAGAAGTGCAGAAAAAAATTTGGGAATAAGAAAATAGCCAAAAAGGAGTGGGACAAAGATGGAGGGGAAAGTAGTAGGGTCAAATATAATATAGCAAAGAAAGAAGCAAAGAAAGCTGTTGCCAAAGCCAAGTTTGACGCATACTCAGATTTATATGAAAGTTTAGAGAAAGAAGAAGGAGTTAAGAAGATTTTGCGTATTGCAAAACAACGAGATAAGAATGGTAAAGATACTTACCAAGCAAATAGAATAAAAGACTCTAACAATAAGGTGTTGTGTGGCAAGAATGAAATCATAGCTAGATGGCAGCAATATTATGAGCACCTACTAAATGAAGAAAACTTTCGGATTGACAAGGGATTTGGGACTCCAAATTTGGGCCCAGCTTTAAAGATCAGTAGGGAAGAAGTTAGACAAGCAGTCAGAAGAATGAAATGTGGGAAGTCGGTGGGTCCAGATAACATACCTGTAGAGGTATGGAAGGTAATGGGAGAAGAGGGAATCACCTTTCTGACCAAACTTTTTAATAACATCATGATCACGGAGAAAATGCCAGATGAATGGAGGAAAAGCATTTTGGTTCCAATCTATAAGAATAAGGGAGATATTCTAGAATGTAGTAATTATCGAGGAATAAAGCTGATGAGCCACACAATGAAAATATGGGAGAGAATAATAGCAAATAGGCTACGGCAGGAAATAGACATCAGTGAAGAACAGTTTGGTTTTATGCCAGGTAGAGGAACCACAGATGCAATTTTTGCACTGCGGCAACTTATAGAAAAACATAGAGAAGTCAACCAAGAAATTGTTCTAATATTCATTGATTTGGAAAAAGCATTTGATAGAGTACCTAGAGATGAACTTTGGAGATGCCTAAGGAAAAAGCTGGTTCAGGAAAAATACATTTGTCTGATTCAAGATATGTATCAAGGCTGTCAAACCAGTGTGAGATGTAGTTCAGGAGAAACAGATTCATTTCAGGTGAAAGTGGGTGTGCATCAGGGATCAGCCCTGAGTCCCCTACTATTTAATATCGTTATTGATGTCCTAACAGAGGATATTCATAGGGAAGCACCCTGGAACATGATGTATGCCGATGATATAGTGATTGCAACTCAAAACATCAAGGAAGCTCAGGATAGGATAGAAGAGTGGAGGAAAGCACTGGAGGAAGGAGGAATGAGAATTAGCAGAAATAAAACTGAAGTGCTCTTCTGTGGTAATGGTAGAGGAAGCATTTTGTTAGGGGGAAAGAAGTTGCCTGAGGCTGAAAAATTTAAATATCTCGGGGCCTGGATGAATAAAGATGGATCACTGGATGGAGAAGTTGTTGGGAGAACTCAAGCTGGTTGGAATAGTTGGAGAAGGGTCTCTGGGATACTCTGCGATAGGAGAATAGGTGCAAGGTTGAAAGGAAAAGTATATAAAACTGTGGTGCGTCCGGCACTGATGTATGGTGCAGAAACATGGCCGATCACTAAGAAAATAGAAGACAAGCAATGTGTAACAGAAATGAGAATGCTTAGGTTTGCCTCGGGCCTCACTAGAAAGGACAAAGTGAAAAATGAAATAATTCGAGAAAATATGAGAGTGAGAATGATCAGTGAAAAAATGAAAGAATCAAGGTTAAGGTGGTTTGGTCATGTTAAGAGAAGAGAAGAAAATTACATTGGAAGGAAGATTTTGGAGATGGAACCACCGGGGAAAAGACCCAGGGGTAGACCTAAGATCAGATGGATTGATCGAGTGAGAAAGGACTTGCAAGAGATGTCACTTAGGGAGGAAATGACTTTAGATCGAGTAGCCTGGAGAAGATTGATCCGCACCAGCGACCCCACTTGATGTGGGATTAATCAAGCTGTGGAAGAAGAAGATTTTAATAAAAGAACACTGGTATTTATCTAATGATCACACACATATTAACTCATACACTCACATATATAATAATAAAGCATTAAATAATATTTGACATTTAGAACACACAAATTAATATTTGAGATTTAGAACACACAAATTAATAGTTCATTTTTATGTGCTATAGAGTTCATATAATTTGGCTCTTGGAGGATTCATGAATTTTTATAAATGCGATGGCTACTTTATAAATGAGAATAAGAAAATGTTTTTACCTAGGATTTTAGAACGTGGATGCATTTTGCTGTTTGCTGCTTCTAGTGAAGTATATCTAACCGGTTAGATTTGAAGTTTTCTTGTGGAGACTTGATGCTGATTAGTTGGTATTATTTATGGAGACAGTTAAACATTGATGGAGGATTTCCAACCTGTTACGCAGACATTATTTTCATGGGCAGGTTTTGCTGTTTTACTGGACCTAGGCTGGGGAGAAAGTCGTATGTTTTCCGATGTTTTAACACTGCATTCTTGATTCTGGATCCATAATAAACTGAACTGTTCTGAACTCAACTATTATCTCTCTGTGATCTGATTGTCTGATGAAAAAATTTACTATTTATGCATATGACATGTTGTCATTTTGATAATTGTTTACACCCTTCGGCTATATTTGTTGTTTAAGTTCTTTTGATAATCTTTCAATTACGTGTTTTTGAAGATCATTTAATTAGTAGTAGCTATGCAAACATGTTGTTTTTTCCTTCGTTTAATTTAATAGTCATTACAAAACTTGTTGTTTTTGTAGATTTTAACTTAGTAGTCATCACTGTGTTTTTTAATGATAATCTTCTGTATTTATTTCTTTAATATTTACTATGCATACATTATTTACTATTGCACATATATATTTTACTAACAAGCATTCATCATTTACGCACATGTATATTTTAATCCAATTTACTATTTAGTTTTAAGATGACTTTTTTTTCTTTAACTTTAAATAAATAAAAGATATTTATATTTTTAAACTTTGAATTACATTTCAACTAAGAATAATAATACGACAAACTCTTTAAACTCAAAACTTTTAGTTTGATGTTTCTAATTAATTAATTGCAACTTTTATTTTAAAACTCTTTGACTTTTACATCTTATTTTTACGAAAACAAACTGCAATAAAACTCTTAAACTTTTACCTATTATTTCTCTTTTAACGAAAGATTTTTGTTTTACTAATTTTTTAGATAAAATTATTATGTACCAACTACGATCTTGGTACAGTATATATATTTATTAAATGACAAATGTCATATATCAATTTAGATTCGAAAACAATAAATTATACTTAATTGCATAGGAATTATATATAAATTCTTATAGAATCGTATTTACAAATTTTACCATCATTTAATAATTGTTCTTAAGTCTTCAATTATTTTAATTGTATTGTTAGATGTATTTTAAAAGGCAGGGATCAGATCATAGTAATGAATATTAATGTTATAGATTAATATTCCCACATGTCCATTATGTAGAAGTTGTCTTTTATATATGTTTTACCTATACATAAAGGCTCGTATGATATGATATTTATGTATATATTTTTGTGCTAGGCATTTAATAAAGCCTTGAGTTGATAAAGTTATGAAGTAAATGTTGAACTTTGCAGGCTAGGATATAAGTCTTATATTAATAAGAAGCCCAAGTAGTTGTTCATAATAAAAGACTTATTTCAAAGTAAGTAGAGTAAAATAAACCCTTATAGCATAGTGGGAAGAAGCTTATTACATTGTTTTTTTATCATCTTGTATGTTGATCCAGCTTTAATGAAATACACCTATAACCTAAATTATTAATTTAACAAGCTACTACTAATTAATTAATTTGTGTATTTATGGATTTATTTTTACAACAGTTTTATATAATTCCTATGTAAAATATAGATTTCAAGTTATGTTTATTATCAGTAAATCTTTTATTTGATTTATATTTAAAAAAATGAACATTTGAAAAGCAAATTAGTTTTTGTGTTTCACATATATATTTATGCTATTATAAAATAACAAATCACAATCTTGGAATAAACATTATATCATTTGTTTTATATAAAAAAGAATGAATTTGAGTTTTCATTTAAAATTTATTAATATCTGTCTTTTTTCTTTTTAGTGCAGCAGTTATTAATAATATGGCAAATTTACCCATCAACTAAATAGTAAAATTGTGTATTAGTTAATTATTATAAAAGCCTCCATTAATTGAAATATTAAATCACGTATAATCTTGTTTCTGAACATATATATTGGATTCAATAAAATCCCCTTTGTTCCAATCTGTATTTAGTAAATAATCAAATTGTTAGTTAAATTAATCCTGAGAATTAACCAGTTAACATGCCTTAGTCAATGCTCTGTAGTATCTAGGTTTATTTTATATATAGCTAGCCAAAGTAATAATATAAGTAGGGATTAAAGTACATTCACTCATGTGTAATATATTTTCTGTAGTTTAGATTATTTATGAAACATTACTTTCTAAATTAGTAATTTGTCCAAATAAAGTTAAACATCAAAACCTAATTCATTATATATTTTATATTCATTGGTTGGAATTAGTTATATTTTATTATATTGATTATTGAATGAAAATTGATCAAAACCTGAGATACATGATAGTGGAAATAGATTGTCCATTTTAATTAATCCACAATTATTGGGGTGATTTTATTTCTATTTGGTATTTCATTACATGTTGGTGCTCTTGCAACATTTGACTTGATTATTTGAATAGTGGCTGCAAGATATACTATTGACATATGCGAGCTTGATTAATTAATTGATTATTGGTTATGGACAAGCGTTCCATTACATTTTGCCACTTAATGACTGGGATGATTTCATCTTTCTTTATTTAGATACTACATTCTATTACATTTTTATTATGTTTAAGAGAAGTGTATCTTTTCATATATATATATATATATATATATAAATTATTAATCAATGTCTGTATTC